>JAODKN010000045.1:15496029-15508731 GCA_026774425.1 Petrocephalus zakoni
AAAAAGCAAAGTTTTTGTGGAGCAATAGCTATTTTCTGTTTGTTTTAGCCATAACGGGTTAGGAAAACACACTTTGTGTTACATAGTGTTATTCCTAGAGAAAGCTACTGTTATCTCGTCATACGGATATGTGTATCGTTTCTGTGATGGATACATTTTGCGGGACATTGCGCACATGGTGACTATCCATCGCCTCAGGACGTGCCTCACGTAAACAAACACCATGCTTAATGTTTTCTGTAACAAACCGTGCACCCCGAATTCGCCTACAATCTCGGTAATATTCCACGGCTCTGGGGACGGGCAGAGAGAAGTCTTCGCTATCGCTATCGAACAGTCACACTCACGTCTGATGTCAGCAGGCTGAAGCAGGGGCAGCTCTGCCCAAGGAATGTTCACTTCAAACGAATCTTTAGCATTAATGACTTGTAATCCTTGACGAGTAAAGTAATGGAACAAAATGGAGGACAGCCTTGGAGACGGCGTATTCTCCACGCATAAAGGAAGTGAAAGCTAATGAGCGAATGAGGAGGCGGCCTGTGGTCGTGGCCGCCGTGTGAGCTTAGCACGTCAGCACGTGTTTCTGTACGTCTTTAGTGTTGAGCATGACGCAGAACGTCGGGAGGCCGCAGACGCGTTTTGGTCGCAGTATCTCGGCGAGTTTGGCACCGTCGAGTAGGTGCATGGGACAGATGAGAGGAAGTGTAATGCCGCTCACGCCCATACACACACACACACACACACACACATCACGCAGCTGGTCACACTGTAACGCATCATGGGCGTCACACAGGAACGGGGGGAACAGGCCCCTGTCACAAACATGGAATGTCACAGCGCAGCCAGAAGCTCCTCGCCATTCCAGGGGACGCGGGATCAAGCTTCCTCCTGGGAGTGGGGGTACGGGGTCAGACAGTTTGGCTGAAAGAGCGACCCCTACAGGTCGGCAGCACCCAATGTGATGTTGACTGTGTGTCGGGGACGCAGAGGAGCAGCTCACCCTCTGGAGTGAGCTGTGCAGCGGCGTGATTCACTGCTTAATGGGGTTGCTGTGCGCTGTGGTCTGAGTGCGGGCCGTTCCGGGATCATCTAACGTTTCTGCTGTTAGTTCCCCTAATGGTGAAGCAGCCACTGCTCCCAGGTTCAGAAGGAGGGATTAGCAAATCGGATCCATGGCGCCTGGTGTACATCCTCCCTAATGCCCCCCCCCCCATACCTGGTTGGCTTGAGGGGGGACTGCTTTTGAGGAGCTCGCGTCGGGTGGGCTGTGTTTTGATTCAGATGAAGGGTGCCTGAGGTACAGGGGGGCAGGAGCTATGGCAGTATCCACACCTGACAGATGGGTCTGTGTACCCGTGCGACCTCGGCACCGAGGTAAAGGTCCCACAGCAAATCGCTCGCCATGGCAACCCGCGCTCAGAGGGAGAGGAGGGAGACGGACGGCGGGTGAGTGCACGCGGAATGGAGAGCGGCGTTTTAGCGGCACGGAAACGGGCTCCGATGTGCAAACGCTGATGATGTGTTTTTCGGGTTATGCTGTGAGTGACGGGTGGGGGGGGTGCGTTTGCCGGAAGGGGCCTCTGCCCAGCCGCGGCAGCAAGGGCCCGGAGGCGGCAGGGCCTCTGGGGGCCCAGGCAGCAGGCTGTACGCCTCTGCGGCTTATCCATCCGCCCCCCCCACCCCCCCCCCCGACATCTGCGGGCTCGGCTGTGTCCAACAAACAGAACGCCCCGCAGGCCGGGCCCAGCTGGCGCGGGAGCGGTCCAGGTGCCGGAGCTGACGCCGGATTTGCCGGTTCGGGCTTCGCCCCTGATCTCCCCCGCGGCCCTCATCGCTCTCGCCGCGGCTCTGGTGCAGTAACGCACCTCCCTGGCTGCCGGGCGCAAGGCCGCCCGGCCGAGCTACGGCATTCATTTCCTCCGGGACGGCCAGCACGCCAGAGCGCCGAGGCCGCTGACCCGCCGCACCCTGGGGGACCAGCTGACCCGCCGCACCCCGGGGGACCAGCTGACCCCCCTCTCTCACATGTACGCTGCTCCAGATAAAAGCATCTGCCGGATAAATAAATAAATAAAAGTCAAATCAGAAAATGGAAAAAGGCACCGGAGATCCTTCCGGACAGGGAGGCCGCTCACCCAGAGCACAGACATCACATTTTGTGTTACACCGCTTCTCTGCATCCTGAAACACTCTGACATGTCTGGGGGGGTCGTCAGGGGGGTGCAGTATTTCAGTGGCCTCCCCAGTAGCTGGCTGATTTTTATCGCATCGGCTTTATGAAAGTGGTGGGTGTTTTGCATCAGCGTGAAGATGCATCGCCACGCCGCAGGTAACGTGGCCGCGACGCGGAAGGCGATCGGAGGACGTATTTGTGTAATTACGCGCGTCTCTGTACGCGGGAAAGAAGGGGGGGGGGCACAGTCAGCCTGTGATTAATTACATTCGCATTGACACAACGTAAATTATAATTAATTGCGGTCCGCACCGCTGCCGTCCCCGGGCTCGCCAGCAGGCCTGCCCGCGTCCCACTCCGATGGCGCCGCGCCGCACTCGAGTCCCCCAGCAGGAGCGCTGTGGCCAGCGCATCTGACTGGGGGGGGGGGCTTCGCTGACATCATCGGCCGTGATTGATGAGCGAGCCGGGGTCACAAATAAATGAATTTCCGCCTGCGGGGCAGCCCGGGTGGGACCAGGAGAGCGCCGCAATTGTCCTGTGCAGTCTGCCGCCTGTTAATGGGGTCTCCGGCGCCCTCTGGCCCAAAGCCCGCAGGATGTAAATACCGCCCATCCAGATACGGGGCAGCACCAGGCCAGGTCTTACCCCTGTGACTCACAGTGGATGTGAGGACCTGGTCCCGGACCGCAGAGAGAGGGGGAGGAGCACGTGACGGTGTTACTTTAAGACCCCAGCACTGCCCTCCCCATCCATTAGTGCACCATTATTCACACGCACAGTGTCTTGTGACCACACAGGAGGTGCTGCGGTCTGTGCATCTCCGGTCGGTGGGGAATCTGAGACCCAGCTCTAATTTGGAGCTCCCCCTTGATGCCGTGGGGGGGATTCAGCTGCTGGGCAGACGTGCCCTCTGCTTTCTCGTTCATCCCAGGGGTCACATGGCTCACCCCCTCCTTTGCCCCATGCCGGAACCTTCCCATGACTTCATGACTTATGGTTTCCTCATCTCCATCGCTTACACGCAAGCTGCACGCAGACACCAGCATCTGTAGTGCATCGTCCCGCTATGGCCGCTCCCCGTGTGTTCCTGCTCGCCCTCCCCCCTACCTCATAACACGGAGACGAGTTGCCACTTCTGTGCTATACGTGCGCCTAACAGATACTCTGGTCCGTCTTCACCTTCGCTGTGGATAACCACGCGAGCCCAGGCACCTGTAAGGAGGGTCACCGGCGAGCCCGAGAACCCGCACTGCACACTCATCGCTGCGTTACCGCGGCGATGCCGTGTAATAAAATAAGGGGGATGCCGGGTAAATACAGATGACGGATGAGTGTAATTGATGCCCCCCAGAAAAAAGCGCGCGCCGTTAAATACCAGCCTTTCGGAGACGTTCATCATCCAGCGTCTTCTCATTAACTAAATGGAGTTTTACGCTTTGTTAGCCGAGTGTAATTACGGCACCCACCAATCCGCGCCTAGCACATCGCCCCGGCAACCAAGGTCTGGGCCGAGTGGATCGATAGATTGGGAGGGTCTGTATATATATTTTTTTTTAATCGAGGGATTTTAAGGCAAAAGGGAACCTTGGTGTTGTTTTCTGTCTTCCACCTTTCTCCTCCCTCCTCCCTCCCTCCCTCCTCCCAGTCCTGCCTCCCTCTGTCCTTCACTGTCTGCAGCCAGCTGTGACTCCTGACCATTACTGCCCCGTCCCCCTCCCATTTTCCCCATCACTGATTCGCACGGGCTTGACAGACGCCGCCCCCCCCCGCCCCCCCGGAGACGCACGCACCACGAGCACCGCGGCTGTTGAGCATGCTGGGAATGCGGTGCCGCGGTCCGGCCAATGACACTCAAGGCCCCAGCACTCGCGCGCCCCGGCCGTGCCGAGAGACAGAGCGCCAGTGCTCGTGCCTGATTGGCCGGCCGGCCGCAATTATGCACCCAATTACGGCTCATTTAATCCCTTGTCATGCACGTCAGCCCTTGTCGTCCGCTCGGCCGGCAGAGGAGAATACCGCTGGCAGTTAAGGGGGCTGGATTTCACAAGAGTGAGCAGCTGATGAATTGGCTGCTCGTAGATTAAAGACTGTAAATATGAAATCCAGCATCAGCACCACAGCTACTGTGAGAGCAGGCCCTAGACGTAGGCCTGCTGCAAGGTAGGCATTTTGTCATACACAACCACAGGGCCATACTCCTCCATACTATATATTTCAGCTGCTGCAGGAAGAGGTTTATGAGCTAAACAGAGACGTGCGATGGTTAAATTCTGACTGCCTGGTGGTAGCATACGAATAAAATGTTTTTGTGCAAATATTACTAATGCCAGCATTGGTAGGAGAGCTACGCTTCAGTCGAAGACTGTCAAGTAAATTTTTACTCTTACAATCATCCTTTAAATACGGTTGTGTTTCGCTGTAGTAGGATCTTGTCTGACGCTTTGAGGGTTCCGTGTCCGAGCCCAGGAGGCATGAAGGTTACTGGATTGATCCTCACAAGGAACGGTGTTAGATTTTAAAATAATAAATCTATCTTTCTTTCCACCTATGAAAGGTCATGGAAGTGAGACTTTGAGACCCAGAGTAAGACGGATTACCATGTACTTTCAGTCAAAGGCCAGTATAATCTTCCCATTGGTTTAGTTGGTATCCATTAGTTTAAACCAGCCAATGATTCACAGTAAATGGTAATCCCACACATAGCAGCTCTAAGGCCTTACGTTTCTACTCTACTCGTACGTACACCTGGAAGGTTCTATCTTCTACGCGTCCGTCTTTCATCGCTGGCCTCTCTTCATCGTGAATGAATGTCTTCTGAGGGGGAAGGTGATGAGTTATGGTATTTATTGATTCCCTGGTTCCACAAGTATCATAGTGATTAAGGAGACACTGGTAAGCGGAAGGCTTCTGGGTCTGCATTCAGGAAGGGCCACCTACTTGTGCTATGCTTGAGTAAGTTTAACTTTGTTTAGCAACTAGACAGAAAATAGTTACTAGTTAACAAGCAATGTTGGTGGTTTGGACGCTGGAGTTGGTGGAATGTGTGACCTACATAGATGTGTTGGTTGTGGAGGCATGTTGACCTGAAGTTCACGAGCGCTCTCCCCATGAAAGTTCTAGAATAATACATATTTGTATACCGTAATTGTAAGCGTTAAGGTTCACCTCCATGTGGTATGATGTTTAAAGAACCTTCCGGGCATCTCCATTAATACCATTTACACATCTAAAGAGCTGTATGGATGACGACGTGTTCCAGAACCTTCTCAGCATGTTCATCACGAAGAGTGTACAGTAGCTGGTTTAGGTGGTGCTTTTATGGGTTTATGGTTCAAAGTTCAGTCCCTTTAGGGATGCAGCTGAGCCCAGTGGACACGCGGTTTTACTCGTACAGTCATCCGTTATGTGTATGATTGCATTACTCGTCATTGCAAGCCTTGCTGTTAAGAGATACGCCTAAATTTTTTTATCAATACTTTTTATTATTATTTATAATTTTTTTTTTTTTTTTATCAATTATTTTATTAAGTTTAAGTTATTAAAAGGTTACGGGTTGAAACTTCTATCACGGAAACATTCAGAGTAGTAACACCTTTTGTTCATAAGTACAGCTAAATGTTTAATACTCCCTCTGAGTTACATACTGGATTAGTAAAGATGTCCGTCTTATGCAGAAAGGGCAGATTCCTTACCTCACATACCTGTAGGTCTGTAAGGTGGTGTCCTTCTCGGGGGGGGGGGGGGGGTTACGTGTCACCAGAAAGGAAGTGATATGCTTGTAGGAAGTACTAACCTTTTAATGTACTTTTAAGGGTGTTTCTCAATATGAGTACTCGAGTATCTTCCATTGCTGAAGACCAGTTCCAGTACTCAAGAACAGAAGTATGGAGCATTACAGTCCCTGGGCGTTGTTCTTTCCCTGTCCCAAGAACATAGGTACATAGTTAGCATCCTTGTCAATCAAGACCACCCCATGATTCACTGTGCCCCTAGTGTTCTAGGGAGGCAAGACCACGAGTATGAGCTTCCAGTTCCGGGTTTTCAGAAAGAGCCTGCGTCCCGTCTGCTGCATGACACACTACGAGGTGCGTCTTGCAGGTGCCATGATGGGAGGTGTGTATCCTTAACAATGGCGGTTTGAGCCGCAGGCTGCACACGGCTGGGATATCAGCATCCGTGGTGTGTGGAGTCAGGGAAGATGCTGCCATATTTATCTATGTGGGGGGGGGATCATGTCACACAGCCTTTACATCTCGCCCAGCAGCCGGTCCCAAGTGTGGCACTTTAACCGCAAGACCGAATGGGATCTGGAAGAGGAGCTTGCCATCTATAACCGAGCACAGACATCTCGCAGCCAAGGCGTCCCCTCCCTATGTGCGTACAAAGAGCGGACGGCTGAAGCCCTTTCAGCAAATCGCTCGCTAAGCATCTTGCCTAAAACTCTTCCAGAAAGCGCCTCTCGCAGCCCCCCCTTCGCAAGCCAGCCACACTGCCAAAGCAGGTATGGGGCCTACACCCCAGCAATGCCTGTCTAAAAACCAGCCACCTGCCCTGCTGCGTTAGCCCCCCTTCCTCCACGGATAGTTAGTTTTACTGATGAGATTTATCGTTTAGGAATGCCCAACCTAACGCAAAAGAGCTTTAAGATCCACATAAAAAAAAGACAACTTAGCTCATCAGCTGAGCATTATATTAAACACATTAATGTTTAACTGAGATTGTTGTGAGAAACGTTAAACAAACAGAGGCCCGAGATAGCCTGTAGTAAAGGACATTTACATTTTAATGTCTTCTGACTCATCTCGTCACAGAACTGGGCACCTCGGAGTGTGTCAGCACATCGCGATCTCACCCGTCCCCTGCAAAGTCACGTTAGATTAATACGCGTTGGCCACGTCTTATTTTTTCAGTAACATTTCGGTTTCAGAGTTCCCGCGGTGCCTCGTGCACCGACGTATCTCACCGGTTTTAATTATCCGTGTAATGATGACGTCCTTGAATATTTATATGAAGTGAGGTAGTGGTAGAGGTAGGAACTGGACGGGCTTCCAGGGCACTCGGAGACACTACCTTTTTTGGTGGGTAGAGAAGCCCAAACACAAGCATAGTAAACAACAATGTGGTTTGTAGTAGACATAAGCAAGAGAGCCACAGATGTGACCAGCCACAAGCATATAAAATTTCATGAGCAAGCTTTATATTCTGAACAAAAATATATTTATATATACTTCCTGCTCTAATGTTACATGGGGTTCAACACAAGGTTCTGTGAACATGACGACGGTTATTATACAAGATTTAGCTTTGTGAACATCACTGGCGTTCAGAAAACTAAAAAAAAAATCAGCTATTTCAAAGGTATAACTGAACTCCAGCGATACAGTGGCTGCTTATCATAACAAACGGGCGACAGATGTCAGCTCCGGGATGACATGGGCCAGGCAGTAGCTGTATTATTCATTATCCGAACGGCGGCGCGAGGCGTTTTCCTGTGGATCTGAGGTCCAAAACACAAGCGGCTCGCTGGTGATGGGGACAAGGAGACGGGTCTGTAAACACATTGGGATACAGGATGTAATTACGGGCAAGCGGCGCTGTCGGATCGCGGCGCGCCGCATTGAATCACGCATTATAACGTCACTAAATTAAAAAAAAATATCTGAGGTGTCGAGGCTGCAGTAAATTCCATCTTGCTGTGGGATTCGGTTTCTGGGGCCGTTCGGGCCAACAAGGCAGCTCCGTCCTGCCTGGTGCCACGCCGAGTGTGGTGCGGAGAGGGAGTATGAACGTTTCTTCTTATCTCATATAACTCATATAATCTTAATTAACCCCCCCCCCCAAAAAAAAAACAGGATGACCGAACAGATAAAAAAACGAACAATACAACAGACAACAATTTAATTAAGACTGAGCAGAGTAAGCTGGTGCTTCTCCTGACCATCACTCTGCCCTGCATTACATCATCTACTTTATATGCTATGATGTAATGCCCCCCCATCTCATGTTCTATCCCTGACTCTCACTTGATTAGATCACACACCTTCCCCATAATTCTGGGGAGATGCAGCTGGACTCGAGGAGGTGGGCAGGGAGGTGCGCAGATGTCACACCCTCGTGCCCCCCCCCCCCCTAGCACACACTCGGCTCTGAAGGCTCATGATGGCACCCCCAGCAGAAGTGCTGCCTCACATGCTTTCGCAGATTCGCCTAATGAATCTGCACCCTTAAAGACCAGGCTGCGCGAGGTTTACAGCTATTTCAGTAGCACAACCTTAACATTCGCATCTTCATTCATTCCCATTAATATCCTGCTGCTTTTTTTTTTAAGTGGGGGGGGGGGGTCACCGTGCTATTATGCAGATTATTTGTTCTGGCTGTGAACGACGCCCCATTAGCATTCCGGCTTTTGAAATAATGGTGCGGCAATTCGCCTGTTTTCCAAAAAACGTGAACGGGGAGTTCGGAATCCGCCTTCAAAGAGGGGGGGGGGTTAGCCTTGTGGCGGCTTTCCATCTCAGCAACTCCTTAAAGTGAAAGTTAATTATGGGGAGGGGCGCACAACCCGGACTGGCCCCGAGTGTCAGCTGAACTCGAAGCAGAGCATCACTGGGGTGGGTGTGATGGGGGGGCACTATAGGGGCTCCCTATTTGTTTAGTAGGAGCCCATATTGGACTGAGCATGAGCTGTGTCATGGAGGTGGGGCTAGAGCAGCACCCCATTCCTGGACAGCTTTGTGGAGTGGGAAGGGAGGGGGGGGCAGTGGGTGCTGGAGGACCTGTGTTAGTGCCCCCCCAGTTCGGTGGCTTCCTGCAGGGCTGCTGGTGCTGATGTGCGGATTAGACGCCCCGTCCTCCAGCCACCTGCGCATCAGGCCCGCAGCACTCGGCCAAACAGATGCATCGACGAGGAAGCTGCATACTCCACAGGGTTCTGAACCCAATCCCTCCTCCCTCCCTCCCTCCTTCCCCGCCTCCTTTTTTCCATCCCTCCCTCCCTCCTACATCTCCTCTCCTCCCCTCCCTCCCCATGTTTTATTTTTAGAGGACGCACAATGTCAAGGTATTCAGCTATCTGTCCTGATTCCTCCACGTGCCCCCCCCGCCCCCCGCCATCCTCCGTCCGATCTCACTGCGCGGAGCGCTCCCTCTCCGCGGCTGTAGAGCGGGTCGGTCGTTCGAGGCGCGGTCACTCCGCAGAGCAGAGGCAGTACGCGGGGGCCGGTCGGCCGTCCCGCCCACGGCAGGTCCTCAGCCACTTCCGCGCGGGTGGAAATTTCCGGGTCTTTGCTGATGATTCTGAGATCATTCCACTACGGGCGGTCAGGAGCCAAAAATGCTCTCACTCCCGCCTGGCTGAAAAGCGTCTGTCTGATCACCTGCCAAGCCTGCATATTAAGGCACGTCGCTACCGATAAAGGGCATTTTGATTATTTTTTTTTGGGGGGGGGGGGGCATTCCTTTCTACTTTTCAGGAACAAAAAAAATAAAGAGCGAATGTCGGCCTTGGAACTTGTTATTGTACCTCCCGTAGGACAGGCAGCTTGGAAGGAGCCCGGCCGTTGCCATGGTTACCTCCCCGGAGACGCGAGCCCGCTTGTTTATCTCCGGCCAGCGAGTGCCGGTGCAGCCTTCCCGCCGGGCAGCAGATGTGGGAGCCAGTGGTACTGGCGGCCCGGAAGCGAGTAGCGCGGCGGCGGACAGTGACGCGCAAACACACCGACCGTCTAACCCGGTCGTTTATGAAACTAACGAAGTGGCGCTCAGACCCAGAAAAAGCAGGATGCAGGTCTGGCAGCGCAGCTGCGTGCATCTGCCTGTGACTCATTCGGACGCCTGACCGGGTACAGACCCCCAGCTTCCACAGTGCTCTGCCAGAGCCCTTTGAAAGCCAGCCTGGGGCGGGGACTGTGTGTGTGTGTGTGGGGGGGGGGGGCTTTTCCAGGCCATAACTGTCTCGATGATTAAGGCTCTGTGAAGCTGGGGAGTCACACAACTGTCCTTCAGATCTTCCTCACTGTAATCTTATGGCGTTGCTGTGGCTTTAAGGTTTAAAATGCTCGTACCCCGGGTGGGGCTCATTTTACTGGGGCAACATATACCTGAGAGGTTAGCTCCTCCTAAAAATAGCCCCAGTGCCTCTTGCCCTATGCTCCCCCAGGAGCCCACAGGCTTTTCCTGCGATGCTCGCCTTCCAGGTGCTCCACTTCCACTGCCTGATCCGCCACGTTAGCGTGCCCCCCTCAGCCCTGCACCTTGGCCCCAGGTGCTCCAGCACGTGCTTGATGTTAGGAAAAAAAACAATAAAAAATGGATAATATTATTAAATACAATGAAGATATCACTCTCCGATGTTGCGGACCTAACAGGCTTAATTTCTGCATCTGGGTTCAATGGTCCAGCCCCACATACTTCAGTCATCACTCCTAAAATAGCATTTTCTCAGCAGAGCACACACGGGGGGGGGGGCAATATGGTGCAGTGGTACCGAGGCGGGGAGGGTAGGACAGGTACGGAGGGGCCGCTGTCACAACACTGGCTGGAGCGACTCGCAGGAAGGCCAGCGGCTGGGCATGCCGCCCTTTGGCAGCAACTGTATTGGACCGGCCCAGGCCCTGCGCCCCCCCCCCCCAACACACATCAGTATTCTGTGCTCCCCACTGGGTCCCTGCAGACGGCACGCAGCTAATTGTGCAAGCTGTGCCCACGTCGATGAGGAATGATCCACCTCTGATGTCACGGCTAATAAATGCTGGCTTAAGGTGAGATGGGAGGGGTGGGTGAGAGTGATAAAGCCCCCCACACACACACATCAGAAACAAACCCCCCCTTCAAGCCAGCCCCCACAAGGCTTTCTCCACATGCCCTGACTCTAAACTGCCGGAGGGTGCAGTGTTGCCGGGTCTGGTTGTTGGGGGGGGGGACTTGCCCCCCCCCATGGGGACAGGGACGCTCATCTGCGCTGTAAGATGAAAGGACAGGAAGGGGACACGGCTGGTGGGGATTAGTGCATACAAAGACACTCGCCGTCCCGGTGCTGGTAGAGGCAAAACGACGGGCGAGTGCACGCGTCTGTGGGGGGGGGCGACGAGGTCGCAGCAGCGGGCTCTCTCTCCCAGGTGATCTGCAGAAACAGTCTTTTTTTTCCTAAATGCCATTTGGGTCTCTCACACCATGCAGGGAAGCACATCTGTGGGGGGGGGAGGGAGAGGGTTGCTCTGTCCTTCTTTGTGGTGTTATGCTTGGTCCGGTTTGGGGGGGGCGGGCAGCTTCAGAGCAAATCAGAGCACTTGAACCAGGGGGGATTGCAGAGAAGGGCGGCAACAGGGCCAGCTGTGCCGAACGCAGTGGGGAGCCGCACTGCCGGTGCTGCTCAGCCTGCAGTGGGGGGGGGGGGGGGTGCACCCGGGGCCGGTTTAAACGGGAAGGCAGGACGCGAGGGGGGGTTACTGCTGGGTAAAATGACAGAAGCTGAAAAGGCCTGAGACTCGGCGTCATTAGACACCTTCATATCTGCGCGGAGCAAGCCGGCGCCTCACTCATATATATGCAAATCAGGCCGCCTATGCAAATCAGGCCGCCAAGGAGGAGAAGCCGCCGCAGCCTCTCAGCTTGCAATTAGTCATCCACGCGAGGCCAGTGGCGCTGCAGCCGATTGGCCGGCCGCGGCTGGATCCCGCCGCGGCCCGGGCGATAAGCGGCTCGCGCGCGCTTCGCCCAGAGAACGACGCTGGGCATCTGTGCCAGTGTGAGCGTGCACCACGACCACCAGTGTAACGAGCGACAGCCACAGTCCCCCAGACGTTTCACGAAGGGGGGGCATAAACAAACAAATATATAAATAAAGGGGGAGCCGCTGGCACTTTGCGTGTGGCCATCCTTTGCCGTCTGCTCGGGGACCTGGTGCTGCAGTGCTGCTGATTGTTGTCCTGCCTTGGCGACAGGCCTCCTTTGGTGTTCAGGGCTTGGACGTGGTTCAGGTTTTTCAGTAAGGAGCCGCAGACGTGCGTGAGGCTCCCGGCACCTTCAGCCACGCTCCTTGGTTACTAATGAGTGGCTCCAACAACTGAAGTGGTACCCCCACAAAATGGTTACACTTCAGGACAGAGGCGAGTTCTGGTACCACATCACTGAGGGCTGCACAGGGCTCTAAGCTGGTTTGTGTAAACTGAACTAACCGGTTTGTCGGAAGCAAGGTATGAAAGGAAAGCAGGAAAGTGCATTAGCAGTGGGTGGATAGCGGTAGCCATTGACCAGCTAGTGAGCATTAAGGTGCATGTGTTAGCGGCTTCAGGCAGGCAGGATCCACTGATTGTCTGTAAAGCATTAGGACGTGTGTTAGTGGTGCTGAGCTATCAGAATTCTCAGACCGTACGGAATACACAAAAGAATGTGTGTTAGCGATGCATGGCTAACTGGATTCACTGACCATCCACTGAGTGCTACGGCGTGCCTTTAGCAGCGCGCGGCGCGCGGGAGTCACTGGCCATCCAGTGAGTGCTACCTTTAGCAGCGCGCGGCGCGCGGGA
>JAODKN010000045.1:15509688-15529623 GCA_026774425.1 Petrocephalus zakoni
CCCCCCCCCCCCCCCCCCCCCCCCCCCCCCCCCAAGCCGACCCACCCAGGTCCTCTTGTCATCGACAAAGAACCCCCCCCCCGACCCCCTCTCCTGCCAGCCTGGCTGCCGTCCATAAACACATTCACACTTGCCCATTCCTGTCCACATGCTCAACCCCCCTAATCAAGGCACACTGCTGGTTCAGCAGGAGTTTGGCGTAGGGGGGGGGACAGCTCCACAACATCCTTTGTTTCTAATCGACCCTCTTTCCCCTGAAAGCTGGTGACATTAGCGAAGCACTCCCCCCCCCCACCAGCCTCATCGCCTGACACATCCCCCCCACCGCCTCGTGACGACGGCGCGCGGCTCTCACAGCATTCCCCGCCGCTGTCCCTAACGGGGGGTCACGCCCGTGGCTCCAGCTGCCGTCTGCAAGGTCCGGCTGCATTTGTCAGGGTTCGGGGAGAGTGCGCTCGCGGTGCCACACCACCCCGCAGCCGGTATTTTAATAAGTAGACCAGCTAAAAATAAATAATAAAACACGTCAGGGTGGCTGGTGCAGCCTCTGTGCACGAGGCCCCGCGCCGGCGACAGAGTCACCCCGCCTAATGACTCTTCACCGAGTCCCAGAGGGAAATGCCGCTTGGGACCGGGGGGGGGAGGTTCTAAACGCCATAGGCTGGGTACCCCGCGGTACGGAGACACACAAACTGCATTTAAACTTCCAGTTATTTATAGGCTCCTGCATCTTCACTGCATTCCGAGAGCGCGCAAACCAAAGCAGGGGCACCGAGGAGCACTTGGCCGCCATCGTAAGCGTTCAAGAGACAGTCAGCTCCGCGGCGACAGGAGGTCGCATCCCGGCAGACTGCTATCGGACGTAACCAATCATCAGTCTCGCCTTGAGCCAGCTGGCCGAGGTCGCCGGCATGCGGCGAGGGGGATTCTGCTGAGGTCGCGCTTTCGCGTCCGGACGCACCCTTCATGCGCGCAACGCCGCCCCCGGACACACAGACCCCCCCCCCCCGTGTCGGAGGGCTGAAGGTCAGGGGGCGAAAGGTCGGATGGGAAGAGGAGAAAAAAAAGACGGGAGACTGGGAGCATCACTGACAGGCGCCGGATAAAAACTGCGAGGAGGTGGAGAGGAGAGAGAGAGAGAGAGAGAGACACAGCCAGCATGAGTGACATTGCGACCACTCTGCATCATCAATTAGGCTAGCTGAAGTGGCACAGAGCAGGAACAAGAGCAAACCGGTCCAGCTCACGGGGAGAAATAAATGACTCTGTCCTTATTGAACGCAGCAAGGCATATAGTATTTCAGACTACTAATGTCACTGCGCCTTTGTGCCAGTGTTATTGATGAAGTCTGTTTCAAAGAAAATAATCCCCCCGGTTTACCAGCGTTTGAGATTTCTTTCTCAGTTTAGAAGATCAATAGTAGGAAAATGCTAGGGTGGGGGCTGATAAAATGCAGGGAGCAGGGAAGTAACGCAGCACACGGTAAACTCAGCGGGGCCACCGCGGCACAGATACCCGGATCAAAGGCTCCAGTGAAGCACGGGACGGTGGCCCAGCCTCCTGTCACACGGCGGCACGCGCGCCTCCACCTCCCCGGGCTGGCCTCCAAGCCGTCCGCCCCTCCCCGGCCGGCCCGGCCCCCACCCCCCCCGGAGCGAGCCGCGCGGCAGCAGAGCATGCAGGCGCGCAGACTCCCCCCACGGCGGATGAGAGCGGCGGGCTCTGCGGGGAGGGCTGCTCCGGCAGTCTGCTCGCTCCGCCCGTCATCGCCATGTCAACAGAGCCAGCTGTAACGATAATGGTTTAAAGGGCTCTGCGCTTCTGTTTACCGGCTGGAGGGACAAAAGGCACATCTGACACCCCCAAAAAGGGCAAGGGGGGGGAGGGGGAAAAAAAATCTTAACACCCCACACTGGCTATTTGGCAAATCTCAGCTTGCCAAATAGACATTTTTTTTTTTTACCACGTAAGATTAACCATTGCGGCAATATGAATAAGATGCACCACTCTAATGATACTATATTACAAAAACAGATCTCTTGGTATGTCATGGAAGAATACCTGCGTTAAAACAGAAGCACTGACTTTAAAAAGCCATGTTACCCTCTTGCTGTTTGTTTCCCTTTTGATCTACAAGTCAGCCATTCCTCTCGCACCTAAACCCTCGAGCAGCTGGGACACCATGCAGAAGCCTGCAGAGCTGGTACTGCGCGACTCACACACACGGTCAGGTGACTGCAAGCAAGCGCAGGAACGACACCCCCGACGTTCAAAGCGATAGACGTGATGTAACCGATTCGCCGGTTTAATTAAAGGCACGTTTAATCGCCGACGTGCTGGCAGCCATGCGTCTCTAAAGGATGCGGTCGGCATGTCAACGGGGACCGGGACATCTCTCTCCCGCGGCATCGGCTCCGATTTAATGCATACCGCATGTGACCTTTATAGGAGGGGATTTTTAAAAAGGGTGGCATCCTTTGGTCCTTTGGAAAGGGATTTAAAGAGGAACTGTGGCTCTGTGGGGCAGGGCAAGCCACGTGCACATGAGTGGGCCAGCCTGCTGGAGGCGCCATTGAGCAGCATTCTGAAAGGAGGAGGGGAGCTCGGGCTGGGTGTGTGTGGAGTCAGTCCACGTCTGCAATCCTCCCCCCGGGAGCGACAGCGAGCCGTCCTCCTGTGAGGGACGGTATCCGTGTCCAACTCGCACGGCCGAGCAGAAACGCGGGACGTGGCCCAAATGCACTTGCAGTCAGAGCCGTCTTGTGTTGCAGATTTCCAGCCCGCTGCAAGCAATTACCGTGAACCGACCTTCAACCTCCCAATGTCACTGTTCTCAGATACTCGCCGGCGGAAGATTCTAGAAAGATACCAGCTCTCCTTTTCTATGGCTCGCAAACAAATCAGGGGAACAATGATCTGTAATGTCTGCTTGTTTACCTGTAATACCGCACACCTTCTCAGACGGGAAAGGTTGAAGCGATCTAATTAGGATTTCATGCTGTCGTGTGTTTTCTTTTCCATAGTAATAGCACAGGTGAGGAATCAGAGTTGAGCGAATTAAATATTAAGGCGCGTATTCTGGGGTTAATAATGTGACATTTTATGTATAGTGGAACAGGAGAAAAGGAGGAGAGCTGGATGCTGGCAGGAGCCGGGCCGTCAGAGGGAGAAAACGTCAAAAGCCGCATTATCAAATGTCAAGGTCTTTAGTGGGGAGAACAATGGTGGAGCGCGGTGTCCTCGGCGTGGCTCAGCGCGTGGCGGGACGGCGCAGGCTCTCTTCCAGGAGCGCCTCGCACCCCCGACCAGCTGCTCCGGCATGCATAATGAAGGAGCGCGGCGTAAACATGGGGAGGGGCGTGTGCGCCCTGACCCCAACCGCCCCCCCACCACCACCACCACCTCCCTCCTACTATGATTGAGGGGGGAGAGAAGCCCCATCTTCAGCTGCCGGCGAGATGATGATGAGATGGAGGGGGAGGGGTGGGGGACACGGCGGCTGGTGCTCACCGCGTGCGGGATTAGCCGCCGTGCAGTGGAACAATCTCCCCCCCCCCACATGCAGGCAGCTTATTATTCAGCTGCACACCCTTTGCAGTGGATCAGCAGCAGCCCTTTGTGTGCGCCTGTTTACGTTACATCGCAGCCATTGCTTTGCGTGCCCTAGTGCCACCAGAAAGCTGCAGTGCCACCTTGGTGCTGGCAAATGGTGCAGTACTGAAGCTGAGGCACCTACTAATTCGCCCAGAAGCCTGTCCTTTCTCCACATGCACTTATTCCTGTCCTCAGCTCTCATTCCCCACCATTCTGACTGTCAGTTCCTTTGATGGTTTGAAGATCCATCCTTTGTGACTACCCACAATGCAGTGCAGCGGCATTAGTGAGTGAAGGCCAAAGAGGATGTTAAAGTGCTTATAGTGCTATAGGATCTTCCCATATGCCCTCCCCACCCCACAGCTCACCCAGCACAAGATGGATACTAAGATGCAAAAAACTTATAAACAGAGACATTGAACCTAAGGAAAGACAAAGTCTGATTACTGCGTCCAGATGTGTAACAGCCCCCATATCTAACGGTCCGCCCCTCCCGAATCTGACCCTGAAGTGCCCCAGGTTGTCATGAATGAGCTGTGGTGCACTGGCTGTTTTATGGACCATATCTGTACAGCAAAGCCAAATCAAACCCGGCTCTGTCCTAACCTTCACTCTTCTCCACTAATTGTGAAATGTCGAACCCAGGTCTCGTCCCACATACAGTCATTTTGAATTAAGCTTCTTTGGAAAAATGAACCACAAATAAATGCACTATTGTCGCAGCAATATTCCAGCAACTTAGGTCTTAGTAGTACCTAGTGCAACATGCTTGACGGCCCTTTCTCGTGCTGGATTTTAAGAGGAAATGTTCCGATTGTGTTTGGTATACACCTACATGGTGTGACGTAAGCAGTGTTTACAGCTGAGAGTGTGAAATTGGGGCAGCTTCAATACCCTGAAAGCGAGGGGGGAATTAGGGCTTGGTTAGGGCTGTGCCGGTTCCTAACTGTGTGGCAGAACAGGGCAGCAGCGTCCCGGTGACGCGAGAGACTCCCACGCCCTTAAGGACATGCGGGCTCAGCCGACACCGGAGTCGCTGCGGTCGGCAAGGAGCAGAACCGGGGATGGGTCAGAGTTTCCACAACAAGCAGAACCTCCTGGCCTCACGGGAGGCCACAGTCAGAGGCTCGGCTTACCGGAGGTTCGGCAGCGTCCGATGGAAGGACTTCAGCGCTCGATAAGGATCCATTTACGTGCAGAATTCATACATTAGAATGTTACAGAAGGAAAACATGTTAATGTGTGCACAGTGATTATGTCAAAAAATATGATAATATAAATGATATTAAACTGTTTGATGGACAATGAGACTATGAGGATCGACTGTCGCGGGTCCACCGATACTCGCACCCACACAGAGCCTCGCCGAGATGTCACACGCGAGGCAGACTAAGCTTTTAAGATGTGCCCCTCTTCTTACGTCCTTCTGTGTTTTAGAGGAACTGCAGCCCCCCCCCAAAAAGGGGGGGGGGGAGATACAACCTAGAAGTAGCAAGTGTGAGACGCGGTCTTTAAACGCCAGCCTCGTGGCGATCCGTGCTCAGAAAACATACCGTCGAGCTTTTGACCTTGATGTGTCGTTAACGTGGAAACCTGGCGCTGACGACGGCGACGCGCAGCTACAGAAAAGCATCATGAAATTCCCTGTCACGGGCCTATTTATAATTTAATGAGAGGAATTTAAGGAATATTAAATGGAACAATGCTCCGATATATTGAAAACAACAAGGGTAATATTAAAGGCAGATGCATCCGAATGGGGAAGATGATGGGTGCGACGGAGCAGCAGGAGTGCCGGGCCTGCTTGGCAGTTTGCTGCGAGGCAGCTTGGCCAAAACCGCCGAAAAGGGCAAAACATATCGATTTAACTGCACCCAGATAAAGCAAGTGAAGATGAAAAGCTAAAGCACATTCTCTGTTTTGTTTCTGTTTTTTTTCTCTTCCCCTCTACAGCCCCTTGTTGGAGTCATGCAGTCCTTCAGTGAGCGGAGCGGTTTCCACGGCAACCAACCCTGCTACCAGCAGGAACCACATGAATTATCACGCCTTGAGAATTACAGACATCATCACGGCCAGGCCAGACAGGGCTACGAGGCGCACGCCCTCGCGGCACCGACCGCGGCGACCGCGACAGCGGGATCGAAAGATTGCTACGGGCAGACGGCTTACCAGGGATACGGTGCCAGCCCCGCGCCGGCTAAGAAACAGTACAAAGGGGGCAAGATTTCGGGCCAGCCCCTGCCTGGCGGTACTGGCAACCGTCTGGGTGCCGCCTACTTGGCACAATATTTGAGCGAGGGCCACCTGCAGCAGAAGTGGGAGGAGCCTAATCACCTGCCCCAATACAAGCAGGACATGGTGGCCAGGCTGGAGGCCGCCTCTGGCCCAGGGCGCACAACCCCCCAGTATCTCGAGCAGAACGTGCAGCCCATTTCCCAGAGCCAGTGTTCCCATGCTGCCCAGCCTTCAGCTCCTATATATACCAGCCACCATCAGCAGAACCTGCCCCAGAACACCTCCCCGTCCCCTCTAGCCTACAGCCAAGGGCACCTGCACTACCCTCAGCACTCCCAGTCCCTGTCGACCTCCACATCTTCCTACATTGAGAAATGCAGCTCCATCCCCCACTGTTACAAAGGCTATGCCATGCCTCCCAACTCTCAGTACAACCGGCCGGTAGGAACCAACAATAGTCTGAAGCAAAGTACCTACAGATCCCAGAACAACTACACTTATCAGCAGCCTGCTTCCAGGGCTGGGTATGACCAGCAGGCTTCCCTTCAGGTCATGTCCAGCACCCAGGATGGAATTTCAAAATACCAGCACTTCAGTCAGCAACAGCAGAATTACTGCCTTTCAGATATGGCAGTGAGGTCACCAGAACATTACTACCAGAACTGTAGCCCCAGCTCCAGCCACTCACCAGCCCGGTCAGTGGGAAGGTCTCCTTCCTACAGCTCCACCCCATCCCCTCTGATGGTCAACTCCGAGACATTCCAGTACAACCAGCAGCCAATCCACACAGGGAACCCATCCTCGGCAAATCTCCCAGAACAGGGTCTTCTCATGCCCCCGCACTCCCACACATCCCCCAGCATCAACCATCCTACGGCAAGCTATGCCAGTTCCATGAAGGACAGATTTTCAGAGAAACTGCTGTCCAACCCTAGCCTGTGGAGCCTCAACGCCTTGACATCTCAAGTGGAGAACATCTCCAACAATGTTCAGCAGCTGCTGCTCTCAGAAGCCCTAATAGCCAACAAAAAGGGCAGCAAACGCAATGGTACCAAAAAGGGTGAGGAATTTAAGGGCCAGCTTCGATCCCTTGAGGAAAGTTCCTGCTCTGATGTACAACAGGGCACCCCCGTTCCAGAGACTTTCAGTACGCCACTCCACAATGAGATGCAAGAAGGAGGATACTCCAGCAGCTCGGATGATCAGCTGGAGAGGAACTATTACTGCTGTGGCCAAAACAGGAGCCCAGCAAATGCCAACCCACAGCTCAGCCAGGACCTGGTGTCCTCCTGCTCGCTGACATCACCTAATGACATGACCAAGTCAGAGGACTGCATCCCCAGCATGCAGAGTGCCCAGACCGGAGATAATCTAAACGCTCTCCCTTGGCTGCAAAGCACACCGGCTCAAGAAACTGTCAACACCTCACTGACAAACACAGCAGAGAAGTCACCACAAAGCACTGTCACTCCCAGCCCACGGGATGCAGGGCAGAATTCCCCACCAGACAGGGAGGGTCAAGGGGATCCACTAAAGGAGAACTTTGAGGAGTTAGCTTGGTCAGAGAAGCAAACTAATGAAACCAAGGTGATGAAGGAACCTACCATGGGCAACTACAACAACAAGGCTCGGGTCTCTCAAGCAAGTGAGCAGGAGATACAGGAGACCGGGCAAAACTGGCCCGAGGAGGACAAATGTCAGGCTCTGTTTCATACCGTAAGCAAAGCTCTGGCTGAAAAGAAATTTAGTGATATGGAGAACAAACCAAACCAGTACAATCTAGCCAGAGAGGGTTCTGCCAACAAGTCAGATGATGTCTCCCAGCTCAGCCACGAAGGAGATACGGACGCCGGCGAAAAACTGATGAAGTTGGAAACATACAGGTCAGAGACGCCAACCGATTCCGACACGCCAGAGAAAACAATGTCATTCTTTTGGAGAGATGACCTTGCACAAGATCAATATTTAACCATGAAGGAGGACACCTCAGAGCTCCCGCAATTTACCACCAGGAGTGAGCTTTTAGAAGAGAGGCTTTTAACTGTCGAGAAGGAGACACGGGAGGCTCTTGAAGCACAGCCCTCTGTCCTCTCCCATCAGCCCGCCGAAGTGAGAAAGGCGAAGGAGGCTCTTCTACCCTCTGAGGAGGTCATTAATAATACAATATGGTCACGGGAGTCTGGAGACTTCTGCCATCTGGCTGAGGAACATGGAGACAAACCTCCAGCGAACACAGAAAATGTGATTCAAGATGCAGTGCTCACCAGAGCCGAAAGGAGGTCAGTCGCTCATGATTCTGTGTCCCCCTCGCGCTGCGTAAAGACGGCTTTCTCTGCCCTTGTGGAAAAGGCCACGCCTCCGGCTCAAGCCAGGGAGCACATTGACCGTCGAGATGCGGAGGTGCTGGAGCCCGACTCCCCCCAGTTGCCCGGCAAGTCCATACTGCACTCGGCACATTCCTGGGCCGACACCCCGCCTTCCCCGAAAAAGGGCGATGAAGATATAGAGCCAGGAATAAGCTGCCCGAGTGCGGTGACGCCCTCCACCAAGTCAGAGCCGGCGGCCCCTCTAGCCAACATCAGGGTCCTGAGCAGAAAGCTTGGACGAGGAAGGAGAAGCCAGGCAGCAAGGCAGATAGAAGCCGGACCCCGAATTAGAAGGCATCCCAGAATGGAGGCAGAAGGGGTTATGGCCTCTCCCCAGACTAACACTCTGCCATGTACAGAAAGTGGCCTTTTCCCAGACCAGCCGAACTCCAGCCAGACACCCAAGCGGTTTGCTGAGAACTTCCCATCCAGGATGTGCACCCGCTCTGTCACAGCTTTGGCTGCACCTAAAGACTGCCATCACTTAAAGAGGCAACTGGGACCAAAGATCCCAGAGAGAACTGCTGTGGAATCCCCCGGTCTCCCCAAGGACTTGGTCACTAAGATCAAGTGGATGAGACAGAAAGGTCCAGAGCACACGACTACGGACGAAGCGAGCTGCATGGGAAGCTTAACCGGGAGCAGTCACCAAGATGACAACCAGGAGACTGCTTCCTATCTACCCCCCCTGACAAAAGACCAGAAGCCAATGGTACTTAGGTCCCGCAAATCCACGCAGGAGAAGCCACTTAAAGAAAAGGGAAAAGAGAGAAAGACAACGTACCACCTTCCCAAGAAGACGAAGGAACCCAAGAGACCAAAAGACATGCTGCTGAACGATGAAGTCTGCCTAAGTCAAAAGCAGAACCAAGCCCCTGCACCGAAGTCTTACAGAACCACGACTACCTACCCCGATGAGAAGACTGCATCCCCCAACAAAAGAAAATCAAGCTTCCATTCAAGCATTCCATTAAAGAAAAACAAGGGGATGAAACCTGGCACACCTGAGACAAAGGAGCTTCACCTGCCAGCTCCACTGATGACCACGAAAGGCTGGAAGAAAAAGCTTAAGCGGGTGGGGCACTTTCAAGCATCTCCAAGCAGCTGCCTTATAAAAGATGTACCAATTGCTAGCAGTACAGGTGAGATCCACTGTACCCCTCCTCAGTGTCCAACAAAAACAAAGTATCTACCACCAAGGAAAGGCAGAGGTCTAAAGTATGAGGCAATGGTACAGAAAATCACATCACCGGGGTCAAAAAAGCATGTTCCACTTTCTCAAGCCGAGATCGCGCCTATGGAAGTGACCTCGAAGACAACGCAGCGAGATCTATTGCCGAGGGAGATGGAAAAGCCCCCAGAGGTGATGCCAGAGGAGAGTAACATGTGGAGCATTGTTCCGATGCCGGATACCGACTGTGCCAAAGCCACTATCAGGAGGAGGAAAGGGGTATCCATGGAGAATGAGGAGGAAGTCAGGGTGGTGGCGGAAGCCGGGGTGGTGCTGGGAGCCGTCAGCCCCACCGTCAACACGCCTAGGCTAGCAAAACAGCGGGCAATTAAGAACAACCATGAGATGCACCTGAAGCAGAGGAGGAGGAGGAGGAAAGGCCCTTCCCTCCCTGAGACGGTGAGCAGTGCAGAGCAGCAAGAGCCGCACGCTGCCTCCCTGGCGCCCGAAAGCACGGGGGACCTGAGCGGCAGCTCGCAGGCAATCGCAGCAGTCAGCACGTGCAAAAGGGGGAAGCGCAAGGTACCCCCCACCAAGAGGAACCTGGCAAAAGTGCTGGGTAAAGACAACAGCAAGAGGCAAAGCGTGATCAAAAGATCGGGGCCCAAACGGAGGAGTAGAAAGACTTCAAAACTTGGGAAACCTATAGAAATGGGACAGAGAACTAAGGCGAGGCAGATGGAGCAAAACTCTCCAGTGGTGCAGGAGAATCAGCCAGAGATGGCTTTAAAATACATCTTGTATAAGAGTCAGAGGAATGAAAGCAGGCCCTTTTTCAGCCCATATGTTCACATTGACAGCTCAAGAAATTTTGCATCCCTTTGTACCATTGTCAACAGGCCTGAGGAAGAATTGCTTCTTCTTCAAACCATAAAAAAGAACTCCGCCAAAATAAAGAACTCGGTTACTGTTGCCAAGGCAATACCGAACTCCTCAGTCATGCTGCAGGGGCCCTTAGTCAATAAGAACCTAACTGACAGGTGTCTAACTTGTTGCCTGTGTGGAAAGCCGGCAAATTACAGAGAGCTCGGGGACCTCTGTGGGCCATATTACCCTGAGGACAGCATACCAAGGAAGACTCTGTCTCTCAGACACAAATTGGAGTCCGCGGATGACAGAGAGAAAATGAGCTGCAGCGTGGCGCCAAGGAGTCCTCCGAAGAGAGAGGCTGTGAGTGGTTCTAGCTGGTGGGGCAGCCGTGGGCTGACCAGGAGGGCAGAGGGGCTTCCGTGGGGGATCGCCGTACACCGGCCCAGTTTCCGGGAGCAGTACCGAAAGCTGCAGAGGTTCCAGAGCTACGAAAGGAGGCCCGGGGACGGGGACGGCACTGTAGCCCTGCTGCGGAGGATACAGCTGGAAGCAGAGGCGAAGGAGCACTGGGCACACGAGGCTTGCACCATCTGGACTAATGGCGTGGTTCTGGTTACGGGAAAGCTGTATGGCCTGAAGGAAGCTGCTCAAGCTGCCACCCAAACAGTAAATGCACCGTCCCCCCCCCCCCTCCCCCCCAGTGAGCTCCCTGTTTGGCTCTACCGAGGATTAGCTTCATGAGACACGAGCATACACAGCCTCCGACATGTTACATATACACTTCGATACTGAGCAGTAATACAGTACGTATGCAAAAATAGCAGGTTCATTTATACATAATATTTGAAACTGATTACATAATCATTACTGTATGAAAATCTATTCCCTAAGGTGTATGAAATTAGTACTTTAACAAAAAGTTGCCGTTCATTAGAGACACAGTTCCGGATGCTGTATCGAATAGGCCCTATATGTTAGACTATCAAAAACACGCATTAATGCGGCCGGAATTCCTGTATCTCGGGGGAGATTCGACTCGCTGGCAGGCCAGCGCGTATAGGCTAGGGGGTGGAAATCGCTTCACGGGTATGGCTCAGCTCCGCTCTCCTCTGCTCTCACCGCGCAGCCGTGCTCGCTGTGCCAGAACGTGGGCGCCTCCGTCGCATGCAGTCGCAAAGGCTGTCCTCAGAAGTTCCACTTCGTCTGTGCCAAAGAGATGGGTGAGATCCTTCACTTGGCCTTTCTCTGTGTGTGTGTCTGTGTGTGTCACAGAGAGGAAGAGCATGTTTCAGGGTTGCAAACTTTGGTCGGCTGGCTGGCAGAAGATTTTCAATTCCAGTCCGCACACGTATTTGCGTGTCTGCGCCAGTTTTGTTATCTTGTAAGCAGTCGGGGGTAGTCTGCAAACCCTACAAACACTTCTGATGTAGCTAGTTTTTCATCTACAATGGATTAATATCGATTTGCCATAGGACTTCCTTGCATGAGAGTGAGAGTCGGATGTGCGACACGCCAGATGTGCGAGTCCTGATGTGTGTGGAACCCCTGAGCTGCTGCCCCAATTGCACAGTGCCCACGCAAAGCTGAAACATGCCTCTAAATTTGTCACCCTCTATTTTAACTACGGAATAACTGTAAAGTGTACCACTGATGGTACTCAAGACTTGCTTATAGTATAATTATGATTTAATCGATGATTATTGCATTAAGACCTTGCTTAATACCGTTTCCGTCTTGTAATTACAGGCTGTTTGCTGCAGGAAGAGAACTTTTCGATGAAATGTACAAAACACAAGGTAAAAACTATTCCTTAAGTGCGACAAACCAGTCTAAATCCAAACCAAGCCACAAATGAGATTGCTTTGACATGCTCTTCCAGGGAAACAGCCAGTTGCAGTCACTGACTGCTGTTCCATGTGCTGCCCCTCTTGTCAACACTGAAACGGTGGGCTTCTGTGCACTGGGACGCCTGTCCGGTGCGGCATAGTCACACAGCGCCAAATACAGGCATGTCTTGTTGATAAGTGGAAGGAAACACTGTAAACAAACAGTTTCTGAATGACTCACACCAAAGCCAATGCGATTAAATACTTGCTCAAAGTACCCCGCTCCCTCCAAAAAAAGAAAAAACACAAATGAAACCTTCAAATGATGGCATTTCATTTTTAGCACCTGACAGCGCCGAAAATGGCTATGCCACAAAACATGACTGTCATTATTCACTACCCCCAGCAAATGTGCGAAGTATTACTAAACATATCCCAGCCCCGGAAAGCATCATTACTGGCGCCCATGTTTCCTCCGTCCTGCTGGCTTCTTACAGTTGCCTCGGTCGCCATCTACCGGCCGTTCGGGGGAACCGCTATCGCGGGGAGGCAGAACCCAAAAAGCGTCTCGGTTACGCGTCACCAGTAGCAACAGCCTTCCTAACACCCGGTTCCGCTAAAACTCGCCATTGATCAATAAAGCCCCCCTACCCTGGCTTCCCAAATAATGAGCACCCGGAACAGGCAGGGTGCACGCCGACCCGGGGATCTAAGGCTTCGGTCTCAGCGATGCCAATTTGCAGCCTTAATCAAAAGGTGGAGGGAGCACGGATGCCGCCTCCATTTGGGGCTCTTAAGCCGCGTTTCCCCCCCTTTTCTTTCCCTTTCACGCCGACGAGGTTACGGTGGGAGGTGCCGCGCGCGAACGAGCGCCCTTTATAATAAGTCTTTATAATAAGCACGAGGGCGTTAAGGTGCGTTTCCCTGCTTTTGGGAATCGCGTAGGTGGCTTGAAACGCGCGCTGTTGTATCCCACCGTGGTTCGGGGAGAAGTAAAATGCGCCGCGTCGTGAAAGCAACGAGAAAAAAAACATAAATATTTATAAATATTTATATAATAAATTATTTTAATAAGGAGGATGTTTCTTGGTGCGCCTCTCTGCGAGGGGAGCTGGCTTGCCAGCTGCAGTGTTTTGCCCAGTGCATCCCCTCGTCCCTGCAAGGAGACCCACCATAGAGTGCGGCCAATTAAAAGCAGACGCTGAAGCAGAACCGCACATTGAAGACCTGGCAGCCCGACTCGCGCCCTGCAGATGTACTAGAGCGCGCGCGCGCGCGTGCTTGCACTGGGATGCTCCGCCGGCCTTTATGCATCCCTCCCTAGCACGCTCGGGAAGGATGCTCCGCGGGCCTTTGTGCATCCCTCCCTAGCACGCTCGGGAAACCGTGTCCTGTGCTTTGTTTTTCAGTCCGCTTGAGAGCCCGGCCCGTCTTCTGAAGACCTCCTATGCAGCGCACAGAGGACGCGTCCCAGTGCTGATAAGTCAGGATGGATTAAAGCGGCGCGCGCCGCATGCAAACTGGAAAGAGGGGGGGGTGGCGGGGGGGTGTCGTGTAGCGAAACTGCAGCAATACTGACGCTGGACAAAAAAGGCAGAACTGTACAGCATCCTTAGGATAGCGGGTACTTCGGGTTCTCCACGGCTTTTTCCCCCTTAGAAAGCAGCACTTAAGCAGATTTCTTTAATGAAGTAGGCAACCTGAAGAAGACACGGTTACTACAGTGTATTTGATCTACCGTCAAATGGCTATGATGTCCTGTAGTGAAAACGGAGTCTGCCATTTTGTTGGGACGGGGGGGGGGTATTTATTTATCTACGGTATACCAAGACACTCGGTACCAAATTCTGCAGATGTCAGAACTGTCACATTAAAATGCGTTCAACTGCGTTCTGATTCAACATGTACGCTTACGTCTTCACAATGTATATGGTGTGCTTTCCGGGAGTAAATATTCGGACATAAAAGGTATTTTAATATAATGCTCTTCCATGATGTATTTTGGTGTGCATTTTGAATATATGCCACATTTGAATCATCGGTATCTGTTCAGCTTTGTCATTTCAAGCTGTTGAGTTTCCCCGAGTTCAGCGCCGCGCATACGTGCGGTCTTACTGCGGGAGGCGACGGGAGAGGCGAGCGCATCGCGGGGAGCACCGCGCCGGACCCTCGCGCCCACTGCACCGCCTCCCCACTGGAGCGCGAGACCGCCCAGGCTGCGCGGGCTCGTCCCGAGCGCGTGAGCGCGCACGTGCCGCGCGCGGCCCAGGGACAGGACGGGACGGAGGACTCGATATAATTAATGGCGAATATATATAACGTAGCCCGTTCAATGTACTGCAATGATCTCATTTAGGTTAAATTTGTAACAGATTATACAGAGAACATTCAAGCGACGTGGACATCGCACCGAACGATTCTTATGATAATGATTCTTTAATATAATTATTACTTAATGGTGTACATAAGTATTGAACAATGTTTAAATGTGATGTACTTAAATAATTGTGTATAGTATTTCTTAGAGATGTTTATTTTATATAAATAAATATGTTAATTGCCCATAAAATGTTATTAAAAGAACGACTTCAAATGTTTTTTGGAATGTTACTTGTCAAGGGTGGGCTCGACATCTACAAGGTAGACGGTTTTTTTTTTAAACGATTCTGTAAATGATACAAAATGTAAGCACTTAATTGCCAGCAACAATACACAATTCCTTTTGAATGGAAACAGGTTCCTGTTTTTGAATCTCTTGTAAATCTCACTGTCACATGAATCATTTATTATAATCGATTCCTTATAAACATAAAATTAACATTCTAGTTAACAAATAATCGAGGTTATATTGCATTAAGTTGTATAAAATTATATGGCCATGACTATCATTAGTACTGTATTATTAGGATAATTGAGTATAAAGATAATTGTTATACGAGTATATATACCTCCTTCCTTCCTAAAAACCCCTTTGTCACGAGAAAACACATCAAAAAGACCAAGTTACAAAATTTTAATTTTATTTACATTCTTAAAGTGAAATCAATGAGCATAAAGTCTGAAGGAACATCTTAGTTTTAAAAAAAGAATTCTACTTCTTTGATATAAGTTCACATTCACTACAGGCTGGTTATGCCAAATGAACAGCTATTCATAAAATTCTGTCTTCAAATCCATTCAAATACCACACAGGCAGAAAGGCCATGACCATATCAGGGAACAACCCTGCAGAAAGTGCTGTTGGACACACAGGAGCTGACTGCCGCCATAAGACAGCCTCAGCTATTAATACCCCGTCACCAGTTACCCATTCCCAGCATTCAACATATGCCAGTTCATTGCTTTATTTACTTAGAATTTTACAATGTAACTAAGCAATCATTTGGATCTATCTATCCACAGACAATACGCTTAAGATTAAACACCTGGTTTCCGGCACAGTCCTTGTGCATGGAAAACTCTGAAGACATCATAGTTCTTTGAGATAAAGCTCACAGCCCTCTTGCCTACAATGTATGTGTAACATTCCTGCAATGCTGTTGTTGAGCCCCAAACACTGCCACAACATCACCGTAACAATGTGAGCACACCGCATGCGACTAAGTGCTGGAAAATGCTGTTTTAAGGTCATTTTGGCATCACCTGAGTGCCTCACAAAGAAACTATACAATGGGAATACTGTCAATTACACTCTGAGGTTGGGGGCCTTCTGCTTCTCAAGACAGATGCCATTTCCTGACTGGTGCCCTCTGCTCACACCCAGTCTCATCTACTACACCCTCCCAATGTGAGGGCTGGGGAGATAACAGTATAAATCAGTATAAATGAAAAATGCTGATCACGCGATCTTTACACAATCGATAAATATACTTCTTAAATATTTACAAGGAAAGCATACCAAAGAGTCAGAAAAAAAATACCGTAATAAAGCCTCTCATTTGAAAATATTAAGCCCAGTCTGGGTAGTGCAGGTTAGATCTATACAGAACAATGTTGACACCCAGTTAACGACGGCACGACCGAATCGGACAGAGCGCAAGTTAGATAGCAAGCCTTAAGTAAACCTGACAGTGGAACACTATTAGGATTTAGGAAAAGGGGAGGTTAGAAAAGGGAACGTCTATGTCACTGTCTATATACCTCTCACTGCAAGACGTCATGTGGGCTCTGTTTCCGCAGTGCATGTTCAAAAAATAAATTAAGCAATTTTGAGGGAATATAAATAAAAATAAATAATCTCATCTGCAGCAGAAAACAAGCCTAACGAAAGCTTGTTATTGTTATCATTATTAATAACTATTATTATGTGTTGTTGTTGTTGTTTCTAACTCTTCATCAAATGTGACCTCTGACCTCTGAGGTGGTTTTGAAATAGGACTTCCCTGTTAGTGCATACTAACGACGGTCTGGGGGACCTGCAGCTGTAATCAATTTCGAACCTGAACATTAGTGAAAAGGACAAACACACCCCACTAAGCTTCCCAGAACATATGCAGCAACCTCCATGTTTTTGTCCCCCAAGTAGAGACGAAAAACATCCACAGATTAATTCAGCCATAAAGCTTGACACTTTCCCCACAGGAGAAACGGCGGCAGATGACCACGTTACCCCCAGTGCATGCTGGGTATCCTGTTTCTGCAAATCTGTAGCTGGTGATTCCGTCATGCCATATGGAGACCACAAATGTGTACTGGCATTGACAGCAATATCGTTCACTAGGGTAGCAAAAGCTTAGGATGTGTAAAAAGCTGCTTATGCTAAAAGGTTCAGGAGACAGGGTTGCCCATGATCAGCTAATGCATCGGCAATTTAAAGTGTAATCAGTTGCTGAGGCGCTAACCAATGCCAACCCTCTGATGTAGCTCCCATGCCAATATAGCAGGCATTAAACTGAAATGACTTGGGGTAAAAAAAAAAAAACAGCTCCGATGTCCCCCCCGCAGGCTTTAGTGAGCCAGTGTGTCTCCTGATTGTGTTTTAATCTGAATTGCTTGTACGCAGCGACCCTATCAGTGCTGATTGCTAACTTCAGGGCGGCCGTTTCGGTTAAGAGGTGCTCTTTCCAGGAGATTTGCAGAAGGGAAGGAATCACGCTGCCTTTATGTCATACTGCAGCTGGATAAATGTAACTACACGGTTTAAAGGAAGGCTAGAAATCAGCGAGCCCACTTCCACGTATGATATATGTCTGTGAACAAAGTTTAACCCGACTCTATAGCTACCTGCTAGAAATAAAAAAAAATAAAAAATTTAAAAATGATGAAATGCCTCGGAATGAAAGTATCAGTATGCTGCTCGGTTAGTCATACGGACTCCTCCGCGGCTACCCACAGCGGCGGCCCGGGTCGCGATCCGCAACGGTACCGGCGACCCCAGGAATCTCACACACCGCGCAAACCCCGGCCGGCCCAGAACGCTCCCCGCCCCCTGCGGCGGTCTGAAACCGGGAGACTTAGGAGAGACAGGAGCTCGCAGAGATGGCAGAGTGCCGCTTCACGTCCACTGTAGGCTTTTCTGTCAACAGGAACAACAGACAAACAACAAACAATACACTGGACTCGAGTGGTCTGTGTCGCGGACAAAGGACTGAGCTGCGGCCCAATTTCGAAGCATCACTCCTCCAGCTTGATGAGAGTGGGTGTGTGCGTGCCTGTATGTGTGTGTGGGTAGGTCGGATTTGTTCCCAAAGCTCACAAATAAAAGGTATGCGATGGAGAGTCAGTGCTGGAGCGAGTGTGTGTGTGTGTGTGTGTGTATGTGCGCGTGTGTGCGCGCTGCCCTAGGTAGACGTGACGGTGGTCCCGCTGCCCAGTCTGATGATCATCTGCTGGCAGTCGTGGAGGGTGCGCTTGTCGCCCAGCTTCTCCAGGGTGCGGGCGGCGTCCGCCAGCATGCCCACGCGCTGCCCCGGTGCCGAGAGGAAGGACGGAGGCAGGTAGCGGCAGGCCAGCATCACCGCCTCCGCCTGCTCCCGCTGCCCCGGCCGCGTCTCGCTCTCCTCTGCTGACAGAGAGGAGCGCAGACACGCGTTAGCGGCCCCCCACACACCCGCCCGTCAACCTCACTCCCATGATATCACTATCCAACCCCAACCGACTAAAAACTTAATAAAAAAATAATAATAAATTTAAAGCTTTTGGCACAAGATACAGCTTTACTGATGGGGGGGTTCCACAACGTCTGTCTTCCAGAAATTGCTCTCGGTGGGGGTCGTTCCTTCCAAACAGGCACCCACTCGTGCGTGGCAGATGTGCTCCCCCCCCCTCCCCACCCCTCCCCAGCCGGCAGCCCCCCCTTCACCTGTCCTGGCCCCCGGGGTGGCACGCCTCCTCAGGCTGCGGTCCAGGAGCTGGTGGGTGCGCGTGGGGCTGGCCCCCGCCATCAGGCGGGCCGTCGCCTCATGAAGGAACAGCTGCGGGTGCGGAGCAGAGGCCGCCTGTCAGATACGATACGCTACGCTACACACCGACAGCCCCCCCCTCCAACCTCCCCGCGGCGATTATTGGCTCTGATATGAAGGGCCATGATTCCTAAGGCGGGGGCCAACCTTATCATTAGCCAATGATACGATATGAATCAGTGAGTGACAGGGCAGGGGCATTCCAGGGGCCAATCAGCTTTCAGCTGGGCCCCCGCCCCTGTACACACCATTGCCTGTTCCCAATCTCCCCCGTTTCAGAGTAGTATGTAAGGCAGCTGAAATGGCTGCATGCAGCCACCTGGATCCCCCACTTATGCTGCCCTAGTCATTACTGGGAGGCGGCCATCTATCTAGGTAGCTGCTGGGAGACACTGGCCGTAGGAGTGTCAGGCTTCTCTCAAATACACACTAATTGTATTAGTGCACAGACGACATCGCCGCGGTGCTCGCGCCCATATCTTCTGCGCAGCCATACCACTGGCGTGTGGAGTTCAGTAGAAGAGAATAGTTCCCACACTAAAGTGCTCACTACGCGGCCTGTGGATGGTTCCTGAGAAACCGGGTCATGATTTGGTGTTGACATTGGTGTTGAATTTTTCAAATGGATTTTTCCGGTACTTTAATCACCACACAAAGAATGCCACTCACTCCTATTATATTCGAGAGAGGCCTGACATTTCTACGGCCGATATCTCCAAAACTAGGCGACTCCCAGCAGAACAGCCTAGATGGATAGATAGCACTAAAGCCCATCTAAAACCAATATTTTCAGTTTTAGGGTGACCTGCCCCTTTAAATCCTGGGGTTGACAGAGTGACGTCACTGTTGGGTCCTTGAGCAAGGCCCCTAACCCCTGACTGCTACAGGGACCGTACAGTCCTGCTTTCTCGAAAAAGTATGTCACGCTGGTCTGCGAAACAAGTATAATGTAATAACCTGACGCAGTTAGCGACCACCAAGCCGCTAGCCCCCCCCATGACGCCTCACCCTGCGCATGGCTGGCCGGAAGCTCTGCGCCAGCTTCCTCAGCGAGCTAAGGTCCTGCTGGAAACCGTGCAGCTCTGACGCAGAGGCCTGCAGCGCCCCCTGCTGCTGGGCGCCGGCCACTGCGCTCTGCCGCTGCCGCCACACGTTGGTGCGGGTCACCAGGAGGAGGTCAGACAGGAGCAGCTGCAGGGCCTGCAGGGGGAGGGCAGAGGGGGTGCAGACACATCCTTCGGTTTATCCATCCTTCGCAGTTATTGTGGTATCATGCAGCACCGCCTCTGGACGGTGTTTCCATCACTGGCAGTTTCACATTTGGCAATATGGTGATTCCTACCACAGGAATGTCCCACCAGCACAACACTATGGTGCAAGTTTATCTCCCCAAAAGAAAAAGTCATAGAATAATCTGCCGATAATAATCGCCCTGACTCTGGGCAGGCTGACGGATGATCACGTGATGCAG
>JAODKN010000045.1:15531760-15545333 GCA_026774425.1 Petrocephalus zakoni
AAGTGCGTAGAATTTTGCGCTTGGGCACCGACTTTTTGCACTACTGTTGACTCACGGTGCCCACCCCCCCCCCCAGCACTGGCACAAAAATGGGTCCCATTAGCACCAGGCAGAGCACCGCACTTATATAATAACTATACTGGTCGCGCAATGAGTCATTCTCCAAGTAAAGTGCATCAATGTGCCTCTTCACGGGCACATACTTCCTCTATGTGACATTACTGTCACCAAAAGAACCCCCCCCTCCCACCTGCCAGGGGAGCACGCAGCCACCGCACACCCTGTGCATTAATGCCAAATTCACCAGTCATGTGCAGCTGGTGAAGCCGGTGGTAGACCAGGGCACCATCGCGGCTGCTCTTGCGGGCGTCCTCCTGCAGGGGGCGATCCGAACGCAGGCCGCCGGCCTTGCCCGCTAGCCAGCGGCCCACCCACAGACGCTGCAGGCAGAGACGCAATGCCGCCCACAGGGCTGCGCAGGCCAGGTCCAGCTGGGAGGTGGGCAGGGGCCGGCCCAGAGCCTTCAGGCAGGTCCACAGGTTCTGGGAGGCCTGGGCAAAGTCACCCTGAGCAGAGGGAGGAGAAGAGAGGACGGAGTCGGCGTCAGAGTCAGAGAGAGGACGGAGTCAGAGTCAGAGAGAGGGTGGAGTCAGAGAGAGGACACAGTTAGAGAGAAGGCAGAGTCAAAGCCAGAGTAAGGACAGAGTAATAGAGAGGACGAGTCAGAGAGAGGGCGGAGTCAGAGAGAGGGCGGAGTCAGAGTAAGAGGAAGGACAGAGTCAGTCAGAGAGAGGAGACGTGAGCAACTGCAAAGGATTCTGGAAGAAAGATAAGGAGACTCAGGATGAGTGACGTGAGACAGGCTGAAGGAGGACAGGAATGGGGGGATGGCTGTGTGGAGGAGGCGGGAGAAGGAGAGCAAAGGAAAGACAGCAGAACGTCGGAGGAGGCGGCTAGAAAATCAGGCCCGACTCTACAGGAACGAGGGATGGTGGCCAGGAAGCCAGTCAGAAAGGAGGCGTGTGGGATTCAGCATTTCAGAGGATTAATTAACGCTAATCTCATCAAAAGCATGGTCTCGTGGTACGATTACAAGCGCCCTGCGTGTACCGAGACGCGCCACACGGGGGCGTATGGGCGGGTCTGAGCACCCCTCACCCGGGCCAGGTCCAGGTCGGCCTGCTTGCGATGCCTCCAGAAGAGGACGGAGGAGCTCGAGTGGGGCCTGGTCACCGGCTCACCGTACACCAGCAGGCGGATCAGGACGAGCACCACCACAACCACGTTCAGGAGCCAGACAGACAGGGCGGGCAGCATCCAGTCCAGCCAGCTGGCCGTTTCCACTGGGGGACAGCAGGACAGAGTGAGAAGAGAGCACGTCGTAGCCAGCGGGGGCCATCGTCACTTCAGATCAAGCCCCAGCAGCTAACTGTGCCATGCAGCACTATGGTCTTGCTCAGTTTCTGACTGACCCCATTTGTCCTAAATCACTTGATCAAAGGTAACGGAGACAGTCACGCTGCTCCAAGGAGTGCTATATAAAGCCATCCCCTTTGGCCATTAGACTCCAAAACGAGTCGCCCTATGGCGGCAGGACCAGCTGTCCGAATGGACCAGAACCACTCAGGGTCATTCAGAGAACATTCATGCGTTTACTGCTCAGCCGACTATGCAATACTATAATTTACTATTCTCTCACTCTCTCTCTCTCTCCAATCAACCTGTCCATCCATCCATCACAGCAGCATCCTCCACACCTTCTCCGGACAGGCCCAGCATGCTCCGTCCGTTGGCAGGATGCTCAGCAGGACCTGGGGCACCTCTGGTGGATGTCCCCCCGTACAGCAGGGAGGCCAGCGGGTTCAGGGACAGGAACAGGAAGGTGAAGGCGCAGAGGGCCATCCGAGAGCGGTCCAGCATGCTCCCGCCGGCCGGAGGGGGGGTGCGTGGCTTCACCTGCACCTGAAATTGAGGATATCAGGTCAATCACAGCTGGGTGTGGTCGACCCACACCCCCCGAGAGCAAAACATCATAATTAGTCTCATCCCCCCCCATCAAAGAAAGCGTTTCAAGTCCCACCCCAAAGTACCAAAAACTACCCCAGTTGGTTTGGTACTTTTGGTACTGGTACTTTTGGTACTGGTATTCGACTGGAAGTCAATGGAAAAGGGAAAGTACCGAAAGTCCCGTAACTGGTGCAGTGGAAAAGCGCCCATAGTGAACCAGTTCAGGTCCCTAATCCAAAGGTTCAAGGCAAATCCTGGCATTCTTTTACGTAATGTTTTCGGGTTACCTTGCTTTCCTCCCCCATGGGGCTGTCGGGCTCCGAGTCGCTGCTGCAGTGGGAGAAGGGGCTGCTGTCCCGGGGGGAGCCCACGTCTGACGGCGGCGGCGTGGGCATCTCACTCTTCACGCTGCAGGGCGGGCCGTCTACCTCCATGGCCACCAGGCCTTTGAGGGACACTGCAGACAGGGAGGGGGGAGATGGGAGAGGTCAACGACCCCGTACAGACGCGAGCCAGGGGTGGCGGGGGCTCGTACGGCTACACTCACTTTCCTTCTGGGAGGCCATCTTCAGGGCCATGTTCTCCTGCTTGAGCTTCTGGTTGGACAGCTGCAGGAAGCGGATGTAGTCGATGGCCTTCCTCAGGACGGCCGACTTGTTCAGCTGTTTGGGGGAGGGGAGGCGGGCGTAAATCTCAGCTGAAGCAAAAAAAATCCCAAAAATCCACTGTCTGGGGGGCTTATTCGCTATTCAGAGCAACTAAATGCAAATACTGAAGCCACCCAAAGCTGCCTGAAGCTGCCAGGTGCTGCCTGAAGCTGCCTAATGCTCTCAGAATCTTCCAGAAACTGTGTGAAACGGCTTGCATCTTTTTTCTTTGCCTCCGTTCGTACTTTGGCTTCCGTTCCAGCCACCAGGTCCTTGAGCTCGATGATCTTGTCATTGATGGAGGATCTGTAGCGCTTCTCGATGGCGTTGTGGGCGGTCCTCTTCTCGCCCTTGGGGGGCGGGCCCGTGATCTTGCTGCCAACGGCGAGGCGGTTGATGGGCAGCTTTTCGGCGTCCACCACCACGGGCACCGTGGTCAGGATGGTGCCGCCACTCATCAGGGCCTGTTGGGGGGGCGGGGACGACACAGAGGGGTCACCACTAGATGGCGACACTATGGTCCGGCCACAGATGCTACCCCTGCACACCACTAGATGGCGACACTATGGTCCGGCCACAGATGCTACCCCTGCACGCCACTAGATGGCGACACTGTGGTCCGGCCACAGATGCTACCCCTGCACGCCACTAGATGGCGACACTGTGGTCCGGCCACAGAGGCTACCCCTGCACGCCACTAGATGGCGACACTGTGGTCCGGCCACAGATGCTACCCCTGCATGCCACTAGATGGCGACACTGTGGTCCGGCCACAGATGCTACCTCTGCACGCCACTAGATGGCGACACTGTGGTCCGGCCACAGATGCTACCTCTGCACGCCACTAGATGGCAACACTGTGGTCCGGCCACAGAGGCTACCCTTGCACAAGCCTTGTTCCTCATGGCGTACCTGAAGCGAAGTGCTCTGGACAGAAGACGTGGAGGTGGCCAGGGTGGTGATGCAGGGTGATGCCACGTTAGTCACCACACTGCCCCCTTCTGGCTTCAAAGCAGTCAGCACGAGGGAGTCAGCTTTGAAGAACTGGGGCTGGAGGAGCACCTGGATGGAGGAGGGTGGCGTGAGGAACACCCCCGAGAAGTGGGCACAGACCCCACACGCCCTCCCTCTCAGCCAAATGCAGGGTTTCCCGGCGCGGTTCAAAGGGACTGGAGATGGCCCATGTTTTTGCTCCCTCCCAGCTCCCGGTAAATCTGCAGAATTTAGCCATTCGCCCAGAATCCAATGACATCGCCAACAAAGGGAGAGAGGAAACATGAGGAGAGGCACTCACTGGGACCTGCTGGACGTGCGGGGATATGGTCTGCGTGGGGGGGCTCGACGACGTGGCCAGAAGGGGCTGAGCCGGCACTCCCTGCACCTGAGCCTGGATGGTCATTGGCTGGATGTGTTGGGGGGCGGGCAAACTGGGAGAGGGCTGGGCGGGGCTTCCTTGACTGACAGCTGTGAGACAGCGTGAGGACAGGGAATTCAGGAGAGCCTCGCCCACCAGGTTCTGAACATCCTAATTAATGAGCGAAAATTATTAATGTTATTCACCTAACGTTCTTGCCTAAGGCTGCATGCGTATAAATTTCCTTAACGCTCACATAAAGAAAACGGGACAATAATCCACAGAACAGAAGTTAGATCAGAAGGTCGTCAGCTCAAACCCCAGGGCCAGCAGAGTGATTTCGGCATTGGGCCCCCTGAGCGGGGCCCTTAGCCCCCGGTCGCTGCAGGGTCTCCCCGCTTTCTCAAAAGACAAAAAAGCATGTTTGAATAAAAGCATCTGCTAAATAAATAAAATGTAAATGTACTAATTAAACCAGGTGTTTCCACAGTACGCGGGCTGCGTGGTAAACGGCGCGGCTAAACGCTGGCGACGGCGCGGATTATCCTGATTACCCCGCTCTTCTGCGGAGCAAAGCCTCCGATCACGGTGCGGGGATAGAAAGGGTGACGGGGTCACAGCGACTGCCAACAGCAAGCTGCTCTTTGAGCCCGCCGGCCACGTCCCGCGGCCCGGCGCTGCGCGGTTACCTAACACCTTCAACCTCTGCAGTCCCAACAGAGCAGGGGCCGGCCAGGGGGAAGTGTTGCATTTTTTGGAAGAGGGCCCTTTGCCACCCCGGTAATTTCAGGTACGAAGCCCCCACGTGTCAGCAAAGCGACCTCTGAAGCTACCGTCGAAGCCAAAAAGGCCGGGAGCCTGAACACGTGGAAATGGCATGCCGTTGCTCAACGGGAACACGCAACACACTTTGGAATTCAATCACCTGATCGCTAACAATGTCACGCCTTAGTCATACTCATGCCTGGTGCTATCCTACGGATTCCCACGCAAGATCTCCACATACAAGCCGTTTAAATGAAGATTCTTCCTTTAGTAAATACTCCAAACACAACGGTACCAAAAGCAACTCAATCTGCTCAGAAGATTCAAAGTCATCTGGCCGATGATATAACTCCTGTTATTTAACAGTTTTACAGCAGGCAACATTCCACAGCGTGAATGGTACAGATCTGTCAAAGCCATCTTTTCATACACGGTTCATAGGTTCCCTCTGACTGGTCCAAGAGGAACGCAGCTTGTGGTTTTGCTTTTTTGTTTTTAAAAAAAAAAAAATTGGTCTAATCTTCCCAAGTGGCCTTTTACAGAGTATTACACAAATCTAGACCTTGACATAAAAGATCCACCCTTCCATCTTCTCTCAGAGATTCGTGGGAGTAAAAAGTGCTCATGGACAAGATGGTCGGCAGACTGAAGGTATCCTCCCAAAACACCCAAAATAAACCACAAGGTCATGCAACACAACACAACAGAAACGTGCTGTTCTTCACTGTCCCCTTGGGGAACTCTGGTAGCTTTTGCAAGCCCCTTGAAAGACCGGACACACGTATATACAGGTGAGTGAAGTTTTGAGGTCAGAGGTCAGTATCAGCCAGTTTGCAGCCCCAAGGTGAAATGATTACTCTGCCAGCCACAGGATTCAAGCTCACGACCATCCAGAAATAGGCAGCTATATCGCAAACCCTTCCTTCTGCAAGGAATAGAAGCTGCACAACCAACATTACAGTCTGCTTAACTTATACATGTGCAGCTTACACACGTAAATACTTATTTATTCTTAGACTCTTTGCACTATCTGTCACTTTACTGCCAGCTGCACACTATGGATATTTATGATTATTATTTAGAGTTTAAAATCTAAAGTCTCTTTATACTTTATACCCGCTGCACAGTCTGGAGTCAGGGAACAATGCATTTCATTGCACACTGTACTTAACAGAACTGGGTACGTGACAAATAAAACTTTGAAAACTTGGAAACCCGCTGAGACGGCATGGCTCTCTTTGGGGGGCAGTTCGATAGCTGCTTAATGACGGGTACGAAAGCCGAAACCTGCAGAATAAACATGACCATGGGGGGAGGGGACCTGATCCGATGGGGAAAGACCACAGCAAAGGATCGGAGAGGAGAAGAGTAAGCGACCGCTGATGGCGCGGACATCGAAGGCCCACTTACCTGTCAGCGTGTTCTGATTGGTGTAGCTGGTCTGCGTCTGCGTCAGCTGCGGTGACGGAGCGGCCGAGGTAAAGAGCGTCTGCGCGCCGGTGCTGATCACCTGGGCCATCCCCGCGGCAGGGTGGATCAGTGCCGGCTGGCCGGCGGGGTGCAGGGCTGCCAGGCTCGGCTGGGGCTTGGCAGGACGTACCACAGGGCCCAGCTTAGCAGGGGTAGTCGGGGCCGGGGGGCGCAGGGACGGGGGGAGGGGCGCGGGCTGCTGGAAGGCTGGGGCCGTCTGGAGTGCCTTGGAGGGGGAAGAGGAGCTTGGGACAGTGGGTGGGCCCAACAGGGCGTCCAGGTGAGGGGTACTCCCGGGCTTTCGGGGAGACGAGGAGGAGGAGGAGGAAGATGGAGACGAGGGAGAAGAGGAGCTACAGGAGAGGGGAGGGCGGTCCGGGGGCGGAGTCACCCCAAACTGCTGGTGCTCAAATAGTCCAGGAAACTCCATATCCTGGTTCAGATACTGTAGCATGTCTGTGAAAACAGAGGTGAAGGATCCAGTTACGAAGACGCATTTCGTGCAATTACACTCTCACTTCCTACTCCGCAGAAATGCACTCTGGCTCATTACGAGGGAAGCGCCAATCAGGCTTCACAACTAGTGTAAAGCAGGGCCAACACCCTGCAGCATACAGCCAGACATTTACATATTTCAGTAAACAGACACTGTAGAATCACTGGCCACTGTTTACTGACACTGCACATTTATTCCTCTTAACTGCATGTTTATGATGCCTCTAACATGGTCAGTGACGGCCAGAGTGCAGGAGAAAATAGGAAAATGTCATCTTATTGGAAGGGGGGGGGGGCTGATTTGTTTTCCCTAAGCAACAGAGGGGCGACTCCCCCCCCCCCCGCCAGTCTCTGCAGGCAGCCGCGTCCGCAGTCCATTAACCGCGGGAGGAAATCTATTACCAGCCTAACGGGGCGCTAAAAGTCATCAATAGCCGGCAGAAAAAGAATCAGAGCCCTTCGGGCAAGAAAGGGATAGGAGTCGATGCCTGGATGTTTGCCGAGTACGTAAATGCGGCACCTACTGGGCATAAAAGCGGAGGATAGGAGCAACATCCCACCGCGCTGGGTTCCGACACAGAAGGCTGCTAATATAAACCAATACAAATATCTTATTTGTTATATATATAATTTTCGTATTATACTGGCAATAACACATTTTGAACATACATAAACACATATGAAGTACTGCATATTATGCATAACAGAATTTTTAGAACAGATTAATCCCAAATGTACTCTGATCGTCATATTTTAAAAATGAGCATCTATGTGAGCAATTAAATCGGCCATAAAGGGACCGATGACTCCTCCCGCACCCCGGGGCTGAATGTCGGGGGTGACAGGGTGCGCTGCCCGCGGGGGGGGGGGCATTTAAATAAATAATAATAAAAAAACATTAGCGCTATTGGTCGGGCAATGTTGTGGATGAGGTGATCCCCGGCAGCCAATGGGACGCGCCCTTGCCGCGTCGCAATCAGGCCCCGCCCCCAAGGCTGGAAGAAAGCGCGTCTGTTAGCTGCCGCGTACCCGCGCCCGCGACCCGGGGTTACTATCGGCCATTGTCGCGGCGAGGGGTTACCAGCGGGCACTGCTAGCGCCTTTAGCATTGCTAACGTGCCTTTCGGCGCACCTGGCACACGTATCGCGGCAAAACTATTATGAATGAATATTAACGCCCCCATTGCTTAACAGATACAAAGAAAGGTTTGCGCCGCAGTTATAAATTAATTGCCATCTACGCTATGCTCTGCAATTCAAAAGCTTAGGCTTTTATCAAAAGCCCCTCTACGGCAGAAATCATTCAAATATGATTTATATGCGTTCGCTTGCCACTGAGAGCGGGATAAAGCGGGCGTTTTAAATACATTAAAACTCGAAGTCTTTCGGGTGAACTCGAGGAAACGAACGATAGTAACCCCGCGTGACGTCACCAGCACAAGTTTGAAGTGGGCGGGGAGCTCGCGTAGCAACTTCGCCCCACGCTCCCCACGCCGGGCTGGGGATCTGCGCGGAGTAGTGCACATTACTACACGGCATGTCACGCCTTTAAGCTGCAATATGATATACGCACGCACGAAAGGCGCCTTTTAGATTTGCCAACTACATGCATTCCGCTTTCCTCAAAACACATCGGTGCAGTTAGCTGACTGACTATACCGGTGTATCGCTACTATACTAGCTGCACTGAGATGCAGTGAGGTCTATGAACAGCAGCTACGCTGTGGTAATCACAGAAGCCATGCGTACCGTTTGCGGTCCTGCAATACTCTGCAGCGGTGGCCCCCGCTCGGTCGCAGCGGATGGCGCGGCGCGCATGGTCGGGCGCCCGGTGCGGTGACAGCGTCTTACCGTCAATGTCGCTCAGCAGCGCCGTGTCAATGTCGCTGGGGTCGCTGAGTGAGATGCTTGGGTCCAAGCTCTCCAGCGACGGATCGTCGAAGGACAAGTTGTTCATCTTGACTCGTTTCAGCAATCTACACCAGTCGCAGTCGATTCCCAGTGTCCACGATGTGCCATTCAAATGACAGAGTACTCGCTATCACAACATGTAAAAGTCAGCAGTTGAGTACACTGGAAGACCTCAAAGTACATAACTTAGTACTAATCTGTCTGCCTACAAGCAAGACTCTTCCGCCTCCATGCTGATACTCAAAGCAAACTTGTCTAAACACTCAGTAATGAGTGTGCACTAACTTGCTTGAGGAGGCTCCAGACAAGCCCCCAAGTCCCAAATGATTGACACACGGATGAACCAATCAGCAGCGCCACTGCGGTGACTCACGAATCCCTGTAATTTTGTGAGTAAACTCTATTGCAGACGCTTTAAAGACAATACCAATACGCTTTTTTGTACATTTGTTCGTGGGGCTACATGCATTATTTGTTTATTCTCAGCTGTTTATATTTATTATTATTGACTTTCAAATTCACGTTTAATCTATTTTAAGTGTTCATTATAGTTATACTTATAATGAAAATGTGCAAGTATATGTTGCATTTGCTATTTAAAAATACAATTTAACCATCACTCATTGGCAGAAAGCAATTGTGCAATTTTTCAGGAATTTGAATTACATTTTCCGTGACAACCTCATGGCCAAAAACGTGCTGCTGTTTACTTGGATTTTGGACGTGCGCTATAAGCGCCTCACTTTCTTTTGCCAGCATCATTATCGTGATGTTTCAAGTGGTCCTGTATGGTGGGCGGATTGTTGAAAGGGGCAGTCAGAGTGCCGCACAATGCCGGCGTTAAAAGGCCGGGGCTCTCGCTGCGCCACTTCTAGTAGAGTGGCCACTTTAACGGGTTTTACTCCGGCCATCTACAGCCGGCCGTTCCCGTCGCGGACACGCCGGCGGGAAGCAGCCAATCACGTGGCTCGGGGATGGGCTTCGCGGAGGCTCAAGTTAGTGTGACGCGCAGCGGAGGCTCCGCCTGTAGAACCAGGGCGAGCGACCAATCGCCGCGCTGGGAAAGCAGTGGGGTGATATGACGTCACGGCGGTGGCTCTGCGGTTACATCATTTATTCCTACTAGATGCCGGGGGGCGAGTTTTCAGGTTAACAGGCAAAACGGACCCGCGTGTCAGTCAATATGCAAAAGCAGTGCAGCCGGGATGCAATTCAACATGGGAAAACACTGTCGCTTTATGCCCTGTCAGATGTCAGATGGTGCATGTTTTTATGTGCGACATAGGCAATAATAATTGTTGTATACTAAGAAAAACTAATCTAAACAAAACGCTGGGGAAGATGTGGGTTAATGACCGGGGGTAACACTGGAATTGAGACGAGGGCATTGGGTAACATGACATGAGACTGTTTGCTCTGTTGCTAAACAGAGGTCGTCCTGATTAACGTGTGATCTCCATTAAATGATGAGCTCTATGCCAGTAAATGCTTATTTATAATTATGCAACACATACACACCAGTGCCATAGAAATCGTTTACTGTACATTTTTGCCTCTAGATTTCATTGCTATTTTTAATATCTCTGTGATATTCAGAGACGAGTTGGCACCCAGTCCTGGGTTATTCCCTACCTTGCACCCGTAGCTTCTGGGGTAGGCTCTTGCATAGGACAAACTGGTATAGAAAATGGATGGATGTATTATGATATTCAGACTCTCGAGGAGTTGCAAAGTGGTTTATACCGGTTTTCAAATCAGGAAACATTTCTGCTTTACATCACCTGTAAGGTATGAATAAACATTACATTGAGCCTTGTCTTGGAATAGGTCCAGGGTCAGGGATTCAGATCTGCATGAAAATGCACGTTCAAGATCTCTGCCTTTCTGGCCCACCCACAGATGTCCATACCTCTTATGATGGCCTGGTGTCCATCAATGACATAACTTTTCATACACCCTACACCAGGGATGGGGAACCTGATCCACAGAGGGCCGGTGTGGGTGCGGGCTATTGGGATGACCTTACAAACAGCCAATAAGAGTGTGTCCCCAGGACTGGAGCTGAGAACCAATGTTTTATTATTGGCTGATCGGGAGGTCATCCCAAAACCCGCACCCACACCGGCCCTCCATGGATCAAGCTCCCCATCCCTGTCCTACACTCTCCTGGGACATCTGGATCATCATATTGTAAATTAGTCCTGCTTATCCTAGACCAGTGTTTCTCAAACCAGCCTGTAGTCCAGTCCTGGGACTGAGTTGAGAAAGCCTGGTCTACACCATTGCGGAATTTAATCAGGCTACGAAAGCAGGCGACACACAGATCTCTGTAATACGTAACAATTAACCTTAGAAACAAATGAATAAAAAAGACCAAGGAGTCCATCAGATAAGGTCACACACTGCTAGTGTTTTTTATTGGAGTTCAACACATGCAAGGGTTAAACAGCACTGAGCTCGACTTCGACAACAGCGGCGTTTGAGACTTGCACACCCACAAACACGTACGGATGCTTCGGCCAACGCGTCCCGGCAACGGTATCGCGGTAAAATCGCCATACCGCCCCCATACCGTGACACTGCGCCTCTGGAACAGCCGGCCGAACCCCCGGCCACGCTGGCTGGCTTAAGCGGCTAACGGGACGCTGCTGTCGCAAAATCAGCTATGTACACCCGGTCCAAGCTCCGACTGCAAACGCAAGTGAGCGAGGCCGATTCCGAATTCCGAATAGAATACTTTAATGGATTATGTACAATTTGTTACGCTAACCCATAAACAGGAAGCCGACAAATTACCATAAAGCGACTATTTGTGCAAAATGATCCAGTTTCCCTAAAGTGTCCTCACTTAGGAGGGGGGTGGGTCCCATCATAAATGGTTTTCCGGAAATACTTCTATTTAAGTATTATAAAATATATTAAACGAAAGCTTTATGAGTATTAGAAAATAGATTCGTATGCCAAATGTGCTCTTGCACTTACAAGCGATCTGATGCACAGGAACCTTCAAGCGGGACAAGTATTTTTAAACTTCAATGATATTGGTTGATCGATATTACATTTTTTTTTTCTTAATTTCAGCAAATAAAATTTACAGTACATTGTACAAATAATTTTGTTAATGAGCCTCACACCGAGAGGATAATATCTTTATACACGTCTAAATGCTGTGTTAGTGGAGAGGACCATTGGCTTCATACTGAATAGTGAGTTTCGGAAGGTAATAATACCTTTACAAAACCTGGAATGACTGACGAGGGCAGCGGAGGTCACCGGTAACTTACAGCCCACCTGAACTCAGCAATGGGGATGTCAGTATACAGCCCTCCACGTCACCTCCGACATCCACCCCCCTCCCAAAAAATAAAAATAAAAAAAATGAAATTAACACACACAAGGATTACGCTTGGAATAAAGGACTAGAAACATACAGGGGAGAAACTTGCATGCATAAACATCAAAACTCCGCAGCTGTCGCGTTCCATTAATTCTAAAGATTTCAATAAAAAAAAAAAAAAACGAAGACGGAAAATTTGAGGAATTTCTCTACTACGGTGATGAAAAAACCACCACCAAAGAATAAAAGCTTCCGGGGGAATGTTGGATAGTTAAGCAGTGATGGTTTTCTTCAATGATAAATACCACAAATATGTTACAATTGTACATGTGTTCAGTTACTTTTTCCCCACATTGTATAGATGCATAATTGTGTATGTAGGTAAAATGTCACAATAAACAGCCAAATTCAAAAATAAAATGAAGGTCTAGATGTACACTATACAACACAGCGGAGTTATATTTCAGTGCTTTTAGTCTTATTACACTCTTTGCCTAATGTCATTATCTGGGATGTCCCCGGGGGCTTGGTGACGTTCCTGATGTGTGCTTATTTTAAAAGTCCAGAAAAGTACAATAGTACCAAAAGGGAAAAAGGAATAAACTGAATCTAATACTTGTTAAGCTTTTAAAATAAAAATTTAAAAGGACTTAAACTAAAATATTGTTGTTAAAAAGATGGGCTATAAAAGCAAGTAACCGAATGTTGATTAAACATCTCATACCCGGCACACAGTCCGAAAATCCGGGCACCGCAATCCCAAGGGTGACAGTAAGGTTTGTGAAAACGCTCAAGGTGCTACCGGATGGGCGGAGCCTATTATTAACGAGCACTGACATTAACAATGACACCGGAGCAGATGCCAGTCGCAGACCCCCGGCCAGGGAATCTCCCTCCCACCCCCAAACAAAAGGATGGAAGTCTGCTTGTCACTTTCCCTTCAACACAAGGGGTCATACTGGGCCAAGCTATTTGGTGAAATAGGCAGGTGCCTAGGGCGCCACTTACTGGGGAGGGGGGGTGTAGACTCAGCAAGCCAATCTCACTTTGTCTCGCACAGGGGGAGCCAGGGATAAAACCAGCCTAGGGTGCCAAGCAATTTGACCACTACTATCCATATCTCTCGTTACCAGCAGACACACACGAAATCCGCATCCTGTCGCGATGGAACCCAGGGAGATTAGAGCGAGCGGGAAACACGGCCAAGGTGCGAGACGACCACCGGGCTCCTCTACCAACGTGCCGGTCGGTGACACAGGAGTAGCGTTCGGCAAACAGTCCTGCTGGGATTTTTCCAGAAAGGGAGACAGCAGAATGGGGGGGGGGATGTCCCCCCTTTCTCACAGTGCTAGATACCCCCCCCTTTAATGTAGTCATGGATACCTCTACACCTCTTCCAAAAAAAAAAACCAAAAAAAAACACGCACAACTAAAACACCACCAAGAATGTGTCCCAGGCGAACGCTTCAGGCACGCACAGAAATGCAGAATGGGGCAGGCAGCTGGTGTCTGTACCCCGCCCCCAGTAAGCTGGGCCAATGTGGCAGTTATGCGGGGTGGCAGGAATTAGCTGGGGGGTGGGGGGAG
>JAODKN010000045.1:15547632-15564575 GCA_026774425.1 Petrocephalus zakoni
TCTCCGCCTGGTAATTCCCACCCCCCCCCCCTCCAATGCACAGTGTGAAAGCAAAGATTCACAAGCAGATATTAAATAATGGAAGAGAGGGGAAAAAATAAGGCCAAATACAAACCAATACTGTGAAAAAGTCGCACACCATAAACCAGGGTCAGCCAGGGCAAATCAGCAGTTGGTACGTCAGCTAGCCCCATTAGGGCAGGTTATAATTGTGTTGTATGGCCCCAAAGCCAGCAGTATAGTTACTGACTAGTGTTATGGCAGCCGCATATCCAGGCTGGCGGGACTATCCAATCACGTCTTGTCCCACGTCTAATGTGGACTGATCAGGAGAGCAGGCGTGCTCAGAGATCCAGGCTAGGCCAAAGCTTCCCGGTGAGAAGACTGTTTATTTAAGTAAGAGACGAAGGGTGTGTCAAACCGAATGAATCTAGGGGATTTTGGACTTTCTTCCTGTTTGGGAGTTCAGAGTTAAAAAGCTGCTTCCTACTTCATCATAATGTTTTGCATTTTTTATACTCGTTAAAAAAAACGAATCAGAAAAAAAAAACACTGAGGAAACAATCGCAAATCACACGTAGAAAAGACTTTGCAAAATAAACTGTCAGTGCGATAAAACAAGGAATTTATCAATATTAGAATTCATAAGGCTGTAATATTAGTAACGTTGTGAATTCAGATTGGACCCCCCCCCCCCCCCACCCTTCTTTGCCTGTGCTGTTAGCCTGTTAGCCGTGCAGGAGGGGTCGGCGTGGAGCGCGGGAGACAGCGAGATTCCTGTGTCACAGCAGTTTAGGCTAATCCTGCTTCGGCGCCTCAGAGGGAAATCAATCTCGCAGGTGGGAGAGCGGCCGCGGTTGCTCGGCAACACGACTCCCGCATCCGAGAGCCCGCGGGTAGCGGGTGCTATGCGACAGGAGTCCCCAGCCGTCTGGGTCAGACCGTTAGGCAGATTTCGCCACCCCCCAGACGTTATGGAAAACAAAGACTGCTGTGCCAATGGAGGGGGCGGCGTGACGAGGATAAAAAAAAAAGCAAGAGAAAACTAACAGTAAAAGGGAGCAAAGGATGGGGGCCGCGAGACTCAACCAGTGGAGGGCTGGGCTGGAAGCATAATGGACCGCTTCATATACAGGCAAGTGCTGACCATCGATAAAGAGCGCTTGTATATGCAGTTACTGTTAATGCTGCTTTAAAGTTCGGCTGGAAGACCTAAAAACGATTTATCAGAGTAACAGTCTATTAAGCCTCTCCTAATAAAAGAAAAAATATAATAGAAGTAATGGAATACAGAAATGTATTCAAAGTATTTATATATAACCCCTAAGTGTGTCACATCACAGTTTACATTTTATTTATTTAGCAGACATTTTAATCCAAAGTGAAGTACACCTCTGGTCAGCCAGTCTGGAGTTAAGCTCCTTGGTCAAGGGCCCAACCGCGAAAGCACTCGGTTCTGGGATTTGAGCAAGCAGCCTTCTGGTCACAGGCATGGCGTCCTAACACAGAGGGTGCTCATATTTCAGGTAGAGCCTGAAGGATGTCCCTTTTACTGTCATGGTGGGGTGGTTTTAGCAGTACGGGACCACAGTCAGGGGTGCTGGGGACACTGAGCCGGAAAGGGCAAATGGGAAGGGGGGAGGTTTGTGAGTGCTCGGTGGAGTGGGGGTCAAGGGCCAGGGGTCAGAGAGGCTGGTGAACTGCTCACCATTCCTTGGGAGATAAGCCAGCTGTCTATTGGCTCCGTGTCGGCATTATCGCCTCTTAATCTCGGCTGAATCAACAGAGACCAACGTGTAAAGAGTGAAAAAAAAACACACACAAGGGCAGAGCCGTGGAGTACCAGGAATTCATACATCAGAAGCGGGCAGCGTGAGACTAGTAAACATCCCGTCTCAAGACGGGGCGGGGACAGGCAAGGTGATTTAATGTGCCAGAGCAAAGACCATGGTGTCTAAAAGCTTACAGGAGAAAGCTGACATTTCATATCTACTCTCCAACAGTATACGAATGCTTAAAAGCACTGTCTTTTAATTCACCGCCTTTGAAATAGTAGTGCTCTGCTACAATGAGCATAACCTACAACAATCCCTAAAACGCTGCGACTTTCCTTGTGACATTTTCTTGCACCCTTCTTGCCTGTCGTTTGCCTTAGCACTTTGTGTAATATCCCTCCAAGCCCGCCGTCTTACGCCATACGAGTTGTGCATTGCGCGGTGACCCCACACCGCGGTGACTCCACACCGACGCTCACAGATGAGCCCTTGTCCCAGCTTCCATAGCGACTCTATTGTTGTTCCCCATAAGTAATGGAGAATAAGTCATTTGTACGCGGTCGGCTTGGCGCGCACCACGGCATTTTGTGGTTTTTCTGGCCGCCCGGCCCCCTGAAGAATGACATCACGAGGTAGATTCCCGCTCGACGCGTGTAAACGCGGCAGGTATGGGGTCACCACCCATCAAAGACAACCTCTCGCCAGGAATACCTCTAAAATCACCGTCTAAAATCAGCTTTCAGCCTCTCACTATCAAATGCTGCCGTTTCTAAATAGGTGAGGAAAAACATGCCTAATTCTCAGTTATAAACGTGTAACTAGATTACAGGTTACTTAAGAATCATTAAGTGTTCCAATATTTTTGGCTTAGGGTCACCTGGTCAGTTATGTCGATTTATGTAGATTTTTAATATCTACTGGTTTGTGCTTGGATGCCCATAAATATATTGTATACAGATAGACATCAGGGTTAGATGATACTAAGTGTTTGGAATCCAGAGAGCAAAAAAAGGTTTAGACATGCAAAGAGAAGGCATCCCAGAATACAGTACAAATTGTAGTTTTAAAAACCAGGCAGCTCCACATTTGGCAGGAACCAAAGACGGTGTCTGCATGTGGGTTTGGAGGAGGTTACAAAACTACATTTCCCAGAAGGCTTCAGCAACACTCACCCCTCCAGTGTTCTGTTGCCTAACATCCAGGGCAGAGGCCAAGCCGCCCAGTGCCTGTGGGTCTTCATACTTCACGCTATCAACCAACAAGGAAAGAATTCAGCCTCCAGCCTCACTGGCATTCCGTGATGTAGTGGATAGAGAAACTGACTTAGAACCGAAACGTTGCTGGTTCAAGTCCCGCACCTGAAATTCTTCGGTAAAATTTCCAACGTTATAAAATCGGCAAGAGCACTTTTACTTCCATTAAAAGTGACCCTGAAGATAAGAACACAGGCGCACACACACGGTACTCACTTTCTGCGCTGGTCGGCCAGAGAGCTGCCCCTGGTCTGAGCAAACATGTCAAAGTCGTCCTGGGGGTGGCACCGGGGCAGCGAGCTCAGGGTGCCACTCACGCTGTTGCTGCTGACGTCTGCGGGACGGACAGACACTCTTTACCAGTTATGCAGGTTACTAAATGGCCTCAGACCAACCATTAATAACTCTCCAAAATACATTCACCAGTTATGTACCAGTTATGCAGGTTACTAAACGGCCTCAGACCAACCATTAATAACTCTCCAAAATACATTCAGATAAGAATAACTACTGGATATAACGTATACTTCTCAACAAATAGAGCCCCGCGCTAACAATGCATAAGGTCATAGGTTCAAGTCCCAGGGAGCAAAAACTATAACCCTTCCCCCTACTGGGATTAATTTTGGATAAAGGCATCATATAGATGAATAAATGTAAATGTCCCCAAGCAGCTGCTTCATATGTCAAGGTTTTGGGCCTGATTACTGCATTTCTCTGAAAATGCACAAATGGCCTGTGCTCATGATGCAATGTGTCTGCCTCCAGCCCCACCGAGTCCGGCCAGCTGGGTGGATAGCGTGTCCGGCGTGGTGGTGGTGGTGGGGGCAGGGGCCGCGGAGGAGAGGCCGGGGGCTGGGGCCACGCTGACCATGGGGCTCACCACCGCGGGGGACCCCGGGCCTAAGTCGATGAGATTATCTTCCGTGGCCTCGCTGAGGACCTGCAGGCGTGCACAGGGTCACCAAGGGGCCGAGAGGGTCACGCGTCCTCCGCCTTTACTCCACCTACTAACCAACCTGTCATTAATTCAGCTACATTAAATTAAACTATGTGGGGTGGGGGGTGGGGGGGCAACAATCTACATTTACAGTGCACATGTATGAAGTATGAACACATGATGACAAAAGGCATTGCACTCTTATTCTCATTCAAGCGTAACACACACAGAAGATGGACTTAAAAAATACAGACGGGGCGTTTCTATGAGTGGGGCAAGAGAGAAGTATAGGAAGAGTGTATTTGTACTGGACCAGCCTCAGGTCTCTCCCCGGGTGACACCAGGTCATTACACACATTTATAATGCACCAGCTAAACCTACAAAGCGGTTGAGGGACAGTTACTTCCAAGCAGCTATGCCTGAGCAGACCATGACAGCTATGTGGAATGGCTAGGGGTGTCTATGGAGCGAACCACTGGCTAGGGCATTAAGACGAGGTCATTATTCCACTAACACATCATTGTTTTGGACATATAAGTTAAAACACAAGGTTAATACATATGCAAAGACACCTCATTAGGTGGAATCACTGGCTGCAGCCAATCACCAATTTGTTTGACCCAAATAGAACCAATAAAGTAGCCAAGAAGATGGTGACTTGCAGCACATGGCAATCACACCCACTGCGGGCTCCATCGCTACCACGATCATGACACGCCCATCAGGTATGAAAGGTGTCGGCCTAATAGCCACGGAGGAGGAAATGGGCAGGGGTGAGATGGGGACAGGCGTGGTGGCAGACGTTTCTAATTCTACCGTTGGTTAGCAGGTTCTTGGGAGATTAAACATGCAAATAGACACATGTTTAACACTTGCTTTACTCACTATTATCTATTAAAATATACTCTGATTATACTTGCCTGCCTCAGCTAGCAAAACAAAAAAACAAAAAAGCAATGTTTACAAATAAAAAAAAAAAGATGCTTATCTGCCACATGGTCAGAGCCATGCTTGTTCAGACTCATACCTGGAGCAGACGATCCGACAAGGTAACATTTAACTTACCCCATTGTTGGAGCTCCGTGCGGTTCTGCCGGACCGGTATCGCTCATACCTGCCAAGAAACAAGACAATAAGCACACAGTGACCTGCCTAAAATCATGGGGGCCCTTCACAGAGTACTTTAGCAGTGTCGAGGGTTAGGGTTAGGGTTAGGGGGGCACCTCTCATATCGCAGGAAGATGTTGTTGAGGTCGTCGTTGACATGCAGCAGCTCCTCGGTCACCTCCTCGTTGGAGACGCGTGAGATAAGCTCCATTATCCTCTGTTGCATGGCCCGGCAGGTCCGGTTCAGCTCCTGCATCAGAACCGGGAAACAGTGGTTATTATGGAAGGTGCTACTATCATGTCCCATCCAGAAGGTGGAGAAGGAATCCCAGAACAGGGAGATTTAGGACAAATGGGCATACTTGGAGAAGCTCGAGATCTGATGGGTCCTCCTGACCTGGCACCATCTCGGTCAGCATCTCTGACATCACCTTGGCGTTCCCGCGGACAATGTCCAGCTCACTCCGCAGCCGGGCGATCTATGAGGGAACACAGAGTGTGTATGGCAGAAAGGACCCCACGACAGGTCCATCCCATTCCTAGCATGCAGATAAACCACCGCACTCACATACAGTACAGCAAAGTTAAAATGGGCTCACCAGGTGGCAGACTGTACAGCCAAACAGACACGATAAATACATTTTAAAAAGCATGTAAATGGGGTATGACCCCTCTAACCTTGCTGAGCCTGAGGACACACCTCTTTGACCCTTGACCCAATGACCCCTGCCGCCCCAGAGACCCACAGGAGCACGCACCTGTTCAGAGTTGGCATTGATGGAGCCTGACATTTGCAGGCTGGGGACCTGCGCTGTGTTATAGGCGGGGGTCACCACGGAAGGGGTAGGGGGGGCGGAGCCTGTGTGCGAAGCAGTTCCAGCCTTGTATTTGTGGGTAGCAGGGTCCACTTCGGGCACACCCTGGGGGGAAAAAAAAAACACGTCTGCCAAGGCAAAAGCAAGACTGGACCCATTAATCTTGAAAGACAAATGCAAACTCATTTCAACAGGACACACAAGACCTCAGCAGAGACCAGCAGCATAATGTTATGCTTGAATAATGTATGTAATCAGGCCTGATTGGCAGACCGTAAGAGTGTCACTGGCCTATTAAAAGGAGACTTGGTGCCTGTTTCAGAACTTCTTGCTGAGTCGGATAACTTGTCGGATTTAAGGTACCCTAGTTCAAATGGACTTTATCTTCGTTCACTTACATTTAGCCCAGACTAGCTTAAATTTGAAAAGATTTCCGGCTAAGCAAGGGATCCCGCTTTCTGAAACAGGCCCCTGCTCTCGATGGTCAACAGCGATCACCAAAGTAGTGAATCCTGAAACTGCCGAGCAAAATGGATTTCTGAAAAACCCTTGAAGCACCACGCACACCGATTAAAAAAATATGCATAGGTATCCGGAGTGGACAAGGGGTTTAAAATTCAGGAATTCCAGCTGGAGTGTGGGCAGCGATTCGGGTCCGGGACTCTCACCCTCTGAGGAGTGTGGATGGGGGACAGCGCGTCCAGGTCGGCCATGGGGAACTCAATGCCCTTCCTTTTCAGCTCCTCGTAGATGTGAACCACGCCGGTCAGGTCTGGGCTGCTCCGGAAGGCATCTGCCCAGGCCTGGGACAGAAGGTCTGGGTTAAACTTCAACAGACCTTGAAAACTCCTCCTCCCCGTTTCCGCAAAATAAATCTAGCGAAATCACGATAACGCTTTATTACAAGGACACATCTCCTTTATTTACTCGAGCCCGTATGCTATAGATATAGATTGTTTTAAGCAGATACCGCAAGGATCTTGGGTAAATGCCCGACATTCCTTTAAGACTGCAATGCGGTAACGTTTATTCAGATTGAGTTATGTCAAAGGGAAGAGGGACAGAGCGAAGCAAACACCGCGAAGGGGACAGAAACTTATACCAGTCAGCTGACCACCTGCAAGTAACTGGAGACTTGTGGGGCAAGTAATAAGAGACGGACACAGCGCATGCGAGCTGCCACCCTCAACTCGAAGGTAACAAGATCCCCACCCCCCCCCACCTCACCTGGATCAGAGCGAGCACCTTGTCCTGCACGATGGTCGGAGGGTTGCTCTTGGGCGAGATTATCTTGACGAGGACACCGTCGATGAAGTCACGGGTGGCGACCAGGACGTGGAAGCGGTGGCCACAGTTCTTTACGCAGGTCTCCAGCACCTGAGAAAACGGAGGGAAACGAACAAACGTGTTGGAAATTTCAACGAATCACTTGGTTAGACGTAAAGTTGACCTACGCGCCCTTCAACTCCACATTCGTCCCCAGAGCAAAGACATTTCGAAGCACTTGCAAACTTATCAGCCTTTCAAACATTATCGCGGCGGATCTCATTCTCGCTGATCTCACTCTCGCTGATCTCACTCTCACTGATCTCCTCACTCTCGCTGATCTCACTTTTGCTGATCTCACTCTTGCTGATCTCCTCACTCTCGCTGATCTCCTCACTCTCGCTGATCTCCTCACTCTCGCTGATCTCACTCTCTCTCGCTGATCTCACTCTCACTGATCTCCTCACTCCCGCGAATCTCACCGTTAGCGCCAGCATCACCTCCCGGTAGTTTTTGTTTCCATTTAGCCTTTTCTTCACTGCCCTGATGGCATCCTTGGGGCTGCAAGAGATGGGGGGGGGGGGGGGTAACCATGAGTCTCAATGAGGAGTTTTCCTCTGGTGAAACAAGAGCTGATCTCGATGGCATCATTGTGATGGTGGTGGGATGGTAGTGCCGGGCACCTGAATAATTAACACGGCCAGCAGGTGTCAGCGCTGCCTGGGCAACCGTGGTCAAACCGTTGACCTTGGAAGTGTGTTATTACAGTCCCATGTGCCATTGTAATAACTTAGTTCATAAGAAGAGATAAGTGGAAGGCCAGGGAGACAGGGACTGTAAGTAAAGTAACTGGCCTGTGACGTCGGCCTAGGTCATGGGTTTGCGGGTTTAAAACTCCATGGCGGGAAGTTAGGCAAGGAGAAGGTATCGGACACCTTGCGTTGTTCACAAGCAGCGTGGAACTCGGTATCTACTGGGATCTCCTCGCCTTGGCAGCTGCTGTTATCAGACTCCAGAGTGGCCTGTCCGTTCGCATACAGGATAAGAGTGTGAGCGTGTGTGTCTGTGGGTGTGTGGATGTGCCACATGCCAAACGGAGCGTTGCCAGGGCTTCGGATAGAAGCGGGAACAGGACCCTGCCCAGCTCAGTACCGCAGCGCCACGGCGGCCACGAGACTCCACCCCCCCCCAGCCCCCTGCTAGCTCTCTTCCTCACCCCTCCTCGGTCTCATTGATGATGTCACATATCTCCATATTCAGAGTCCAGTCTTCGCTCTGCAGAGAGCCGTCCGTGGCCTTCTCTGGGTGAGAGGAGAGGGAGAGAGAGAGGGAAAAAAGCTCATTACTCATCTAACACCCAGCAACCCGCAGCAGAAACCTCCCAAGATGGACGTTTAGGTGGAAGCCCCTCCAGCAGCCCAAACCGTCAGGCTGACAGCCGCCGTTCCTCCAAAACATAATGCCAGCAGCGTGAATATATCACACCCTCAACAGTGACTTTCACACAATCATTACAGCCTCCATGAGAGAGAGCGAGAGAGAGGGAGAGCGAGAGAGAGAGAGAGAGAGAGAGAGAGAGAGGGGAAAAAACAGCAAATTAAAACCACACATGAGCCAAAGATAATCCAAGCAGCAGAAGGGGTTTTGGGCAGGAGAACTGGCAGATTGTGGGTCCAAAGGGCACTTGTGATCATGTCCAACAGGCACGCACGATCACCTCCGAATTCATTGGAGGAGAGCATCCGTACCTCAGCACTAGCTATTCTTATGCTGCTAATATTAGCATCACAGCTTGCTTTCCCCTATGATCCCTGGCCCGGGTTAAGCGTTCCCGGATCAGCACCAGGCTGTCGTCCCCTCCCACAGGAAGTGGGGGAAAGCTACCGGAGGCCCCTATGCTCCAACCCCACCCTGGCAGACCTTCTTCCTCACACTGCAAGTCCCCATTGACCCACAGGAGCGGCGCCATTGAGGCGTTTAACCAGTCACACATGCTGGCTTAATGTAGCCCTGTAGGGGGCGCTAAAGGAGCACCCAGCTCAGGAACTCCCTCCTTTGGCTACTCTCTGTGTCTAATCGATGGCAATTATGTTCTCCTGCTGCAGAAATCCGGCTCACAGACGGCACGCTTGGATCACGGCCCGTGGTTTTAGTGTGTGCTGTAGCAGACTGCTAAGTAGATGACTGAAGGCTTCAAAAGTTTCCGAAAATTAGTCCAAGTACTACAGTTTATGTAGGTAACACAAGAAACAAGAAGTACTCCGGCTCCAGCCGCCGCAGATCAGGGCGGCATGATCTCAATGGTCGTGCACCACAGAGGTCCTTGTGGACCAGGGAAATAATGAAAGGTGAGGTCACTCCGTCACCAGGGGCCCTGGATGGTCAGAGCATCCGGGGGGTCTGGCCAGCAAGCTGACAAGCAAATAGACCCACATCGCTCTTTAGGAAAAGACCCTCGGAACAAAGAGCACCCTGAACCGGCGAGTCGACAGCAGCTGCTTCCACCGCGATTCCTTCATCAATCCCGCGTTCACAGCCATTGTGGGAGGCCACGCGCCATCCTACGCAGGAAGCCTGTGACAGGGGGTTGGGGAGGGGGGGTGCAGGAGGTGCGGGGGAGGGGCTGGCATCCTGCAGGGTCACGTGAGCCCCAGCGCCAGGCTCTGCCACCCCTTGACGTCGCCATGGCATCCACTCGGCCGCAGCTAAGATAGATAAAGGCGTCATGCAAAAAAAATAGTACTAAGCATAATTCAGACGCCCTAGTCGAGCCCAATCACACACAGTGCCCAGTCTGGGAGACTCAGATGACCATTTAATCCCGATACCTTAATCCTGCCTTGAGAAAACTGGTGATGATAGTGTCACTTCTAATTTAGCTGACGGTAAATCTGTACGTCTCCTTATTTACCCCCAGAGAGCCAGGGCCCACCACACAGCCGGCCTTTGAAAGCCTGAAACTCGCAGAACGATCCAGAGCTCAAAGGTTACATTTGTACTTTTACTTTGGTCATTCTGCTGGAGGAGAGGCTCCCCCCCACTTGTGGGGGATTCTCCGGCGGGCAGAAGCGCCGGCGCACGTCTCGGCGTCGATCTTAGGCTGCCTTGAATTCTCAAGTTTACACGCACGCTGGGACTTTCTCTAGTCACAATCGACAGCAGCCTTATCGCTCGTTTTTCTCTCCATGTCCCTCACCACAGGAAGGGCTGGGGCGCCAGGCCGCTCTCAGCACCGCGCCATGTCCCATGCAAGCTTCCTGACTGACATCCACCCCCCCGTCCCCCCCCCCCCGACCGAGCTCCGGTACGAACACTACGTCCCAAGAGCGTTCTGTGGTCCAGCTGGAACAAGCGAGGTGGTCTCGGGTTATCGGGACGCGCCTAGAGTGCTGGCGAGAAGATCGATACGTAGTAATAAACCTCGAGATGAACCAGGGCCAACCCAGAAAGGCGGACGCGAGTCTGGCTGAAAGGCCGCGACTCTACAGCACATGCGCCCTTCGCTCGATCAAAGCTCAACGAGCATTTAGCATCATGAGTATATCGCAGGCATGAGTCACATTCAGGAGGACGACTCTGCCATTAGGGATTCTACTTATAGAACAGGACCGTGCGCCCCACCGAAATAGGCAGGTAGGTGCTAATCTGGCTACTGTACTTCTTGACAGCTAGTAACCCAAATGAAGTTTCCAAGTGGGCTTTGTGTTCGGATCTGGCCGCCCCTCCGGCCAATAACTCGGCTGCATTTTTGCATCACCTCATCGAGTGAAAGTGTGGGCCAGTGCCTGGATGGACCAGAGGAAGTGATTAAATCTCATCTGGGACTCCACTCCCAACACAGAAGGGCAGTGGCGAGATGGTCATCAGGTGACCCATGCATGTGGCTGCCAGGAGAACAAGAACGGGCGCACATCATCGACTGGTGCCATCCCCTCGGGGTGAAGAACATCTGCCCTCATTAGTCGGGGTAAATCAACATCGACTGGGTACAAGAGTCGCCCTCAGCAGCTCCAGATCCAAAATAGCAGCCAGATCAGCGCTCACAGGAGCATAGAGGTGCCGTGTATGTATTTTAAAAATTGCTCATTTGAAAGTGATGCACTGTTCACGAGTGTCTGCTTTGGATACTGAGTCAGGACCACTTTGCATTCTTAATGGTAATCAACGCTTTCAAGAGTAACACCATGAGCATTAAGGTGTCAAACAGAAATACAAATAAATAATTTAAAACCTTAGTACCAGTCTCCAGAGACCTTCTTGCTCATTCCAAAGCAGCCATAAAAAACCATCAAGGTTACATATGACCATTTCAAAGCCACAGTGCATCAACATACTCCAGCCAATCAGAGCTCAAGGCCACCCTTCCCACCTCTCGCCGTTTGTCTCTACGATATAAAAAAAACACACACTTTCAAGATATGGCAAATTCAGTTGGTTGCAAGCCTACAATGCCCAAAGAATAACACCAACTTAAGGGAGGAGTCACTCATCAAACCAGACTGTAGGTCTGCACCACAAGATCATAAGATTGCAGGCAGATTAACCTGCAGCATTCCAGTACTCAAGGCTTTGATTCCTAAACATATTTCCTCTATTTGTCCCTCCCTTTATTAAAAACAATGGGAAAATCTGTACTGAAAATGCTGACGGAATTGTGGTCGTAGAACTATAATATGACACAGAGTGAGTGGGAAAGTCGCCCCCGGGACCTTATGGGGACAGAGGAGCAGGAACAGGGTGTGGGTACTGGGGCTTGTGCAGAGAACGCCGTTGCATCACCACCATTTCATAAGGCAGGAGCAGATGAGAAATGGATTCCTGTTGGCGCTTGCAAAAACAACCAAGGGTACGTGTCCAACAACAAGCACGGAGATCACTGGTTAGAGCCCTCGGCGGTTACCTGGGTGATCCTCTACCCTTAAGTCCGTCTCTGTGGTACTTGAGCGAAAGATGACCAATCAAAAGCAAAAATGAGACAGTGCTGGCCTAAACTGTTATTTAGCATCTTCTTCACAGTATAGCAAACAGGGCCTGGATTTTATCTTCAAGCTGGACAGTGATATCAGACCTATACAGTCCTATTAAGGCCATGTAAGGAAATATTACAGTGCAAATTAATGCAGTTTTGCATCCTTTCTGCCTCCAAGGTGACAGTGAACGACAGATGGGACTTTACAAGGAAAATACCTGACAGGAATCAAGCTAATGTCCAGCCACACATCTAAACTAGGTCGGCCTGCTAAAATTCCCCTTAAATGAATATTAATTGAAATCCCGGACAATGAATTGCTTGTTCAAACAGTGACCGTCAGACCGTGCTACACGTCCCACCTGAACAGACGTAGGCATGTTCTTTACGGTGCTTTTCCGACATCCCTTTATTTAAATACTACATTTAAGCAACTTTTGTGACTTTGTAACACACCGGGCACCGCGATCCAGCCCGGCGTCCCCTCCGCCCCGCAGACACCGAGCCCGGCCATCAGTACTGCCGTCTGCCGCTAGTCCGACGGGGCGGCCCCGCTTCCCCTACGCATGCGATCGGAACGCGGGACTAACGCCCCGCTTAATGCCCGGGGGCTGTAACGCGGTAGCGGGCCGGGAAGCGGAGCTCTCCGGCCGGCGGCCCCGCTAGCTAGCTGCGTCAGACAGCCCCAGCAAACGGCGCTCCGGCGGCCACCGTCCGCGCAAACTGTCATGGGACCGCCACCGAAGCCGACACCGTGCGCACGGCCAGCATCGGGCTAATTACCTACCTATGCACTGGCCCACCGGAGTGCTGTACGGGTTCCCCAATAAAAACTCCATCTTGATGACAACAAATAATTTGAGCTGACTGACAGTGTGCAGGACGGGGGGCGCGTTTTAAGGCCCGCCTACGGAGCGCCGTGATTGGTGGGCGTCGGCGGGCGGTCCGCGCCGATTGGCGGCCGCCCCTGTCGATCGAGTGGGACGGCGCCGCGAAGGTGACGCCCCAAACAAGGCCCCGTGAAAGCGGAAGTGGCTTTATTCCCCGGGCGAATGCTGCACGGGAGGTGAAGTCCAATAGGGGGGGGGGGGACGCGGAATGACGAAGGTGTAGTGGGGAAAATATGGGGAAATATATTAAAACAATATAAAACACAAGGGACGTTGTTTTGTTTATATGGCGCATGCGATATGTACATCAAGTAGCGCACGAGAGGCCACGGAAAATGCTCTGATTTGATGTTTACGTGTGTAAATTGCAAAAAATAACCGTGGGAAAATGGAACGCTGCCACCCCGTGGTAGACATGAGTATTGCGCTTATTTGTTACGCTTATTTCGATAATTCGTTTCCAGAATCCCCCCACCTTGTGGCAAACCCGAATACTGCCGCTTGTTTTTAATTTACGTTTTTTTGCTGCTATATACTTCGTATGCTACTTTCGGCCACGACGTGGCAGAATTTCGAGAGAAAAATGGACACTTGCTTTTTAACTATGTGTCGTTTGAGGGGAAGGGATTCGTGTAGAAGTGTGTTTCCGGTAGAAGTATGATTATAGCAGAAACCCGTTCTACATACTCTGTTTGCGAGTCACGGGAAGTGGTTGAAGTGCCTCGTGTACTTAAAAAGTTTTTGTGGCCAAAATCCTAATCTATGCTATATATCACTGATGATATGTGCTTGTTGAACTAGAAAAAGCCTCAAATACTGCTAAACTCAAGTACCCCGTTATTGATTTAGGTAGGGCTATCTGAACACAATGTTTCTGATTTTCTATTAGATTTTAGTAACTGTCAGTAAAACTAATCTTACCTTGAAATAATAATTTTAGCAATTTGAATACGATATTACAATTTATAAAATGTTTATGCATTTGTAATTTCCCCAAACGATCGTGAAGTTCTGAATACACTGTAAGCCCAGGGGCCCCGAGAAAGATGTTTGGACAATTCCAAGGGCTCCAGAGTGACAGGAGCCATATAACTCTTGAAACATAATTGGACTGGTCTGAGTTGGGGGCCCAATATGATATGCTTTCCTGGGGCCCAAAATCTCGAGTGACAGCCCCGTGTAAGCCTCTCCTTTCAATTATGCGTCTGATGTATTTTGAGATATCTATAATTTTGGCTTAATGTTAGACTGCAGGCTCACAGCAGGGACAGCCTTCATGCGTAACTGCATAATGCAGGTTGTGCCGTAGAGATCCGTGTCCGGAATGGTTGCTAGGCAACACGCAAACATCTAATGACGGCAGAGCTCGGAGCAGCAAACGCGAAACTGCAGGTGGGTTTTATACCATTATGTGAATATGCAGGTAAATCGGCGTGCAGCGTATAATCCCGCGAATAGAGTCTTGAGGTAAACTTCTGTCCTGGCGGGAAGGCATCTACTCAAGCAGCGCATGAGCAAAACGGTGTTGTCGTGCACACTTATTACTGTACTCAGCTCTTTTTGCAGAACTAAGTTTTGGATGACTAGACTATTTGTTCAGACAACGTGCAGGGTCGCTTTAATATATTAACTTTAATTTATAACTATCGTTTTCAACAAGCGTAACTGTTCTTTTAATGGAAGCACTTCTTGCGTGTTTATTTACTATTTATTTTCCGTGCTTGTGAGTTTTATATGACTATTGTATTCCATATATATATATTGAATGTATTAAAGGCTAAATACGACCAGTATTTTCTCTCTCTCTTTTATAAAAATTGTTCTACAGTTAAAAATTGTAAATATTTGTATTCACATGAGCTAAAAAATATTTTGTTGCAACGCGCTTTCTTTAGTCTGAACCGCTTCCTTGCTGATCGCGTCGGAGAGGCAGGATGCGGGAGCCGAACGACACGCTGGAGCCCAGCGTGATTGACGAGGAGATGCTGCAGAGGGCCGTGGAGGAGCAGGGCCCGCAGGACCCGGAGGACCCGGCCGCGAGCATCGCGAAAGAGGAGGGTATCCAGCGCGAGCAAGTGCGCGCGCTCCGCCTGGATTTCAGGAGTGAGGGCCTGGCGTCGCCCGATCTCACAAAAAACTCTATTTTACTTTCTGTCTTTAAAAACAGATTCAAGATTTATCATCATAATAAGTACAAGTACCAGCACTGAAAATGTACATAAATATGACGTAAATAGAACGAAGAAACAAATACGAATGGCAGCAGTATAACATGTAGCAGCAATATGGTGCAATAATATTACGATATCAATAATATCGACAGCATAGACGTGATATTGTGATAATACAATATTAATAAAATGAAAGTAATGGCACTGGTTCAACTGAGATATTAGTAACCCTATTACGAACATATAAAGTAAATCAAATAACATGAAATGTAATAAGATGTTTCACTTGCAGAAATTTTAAAGATCGATCACCTCTGGGAGTTTACGTCCCTGACCAAACTGCAGCTGGACAACAACGTTATTAACAAGATACAAGGACTGGAGTGTTTGACTAACTTAGTATGGCTTGGTAGGTATAGAAGTCATACGTGTTAAAAGTTTTGGGCAGTAGCCTGGATCAAATGTGTCAACTAAATCTCAGTTTTCATTCACTGAGTTACATCTCCCTCCTGCACAGATCTTTCCTTCAATCACATCGAGGTGGTAGAGGGTCTGGATACCTTGTTGAAGCTGGAAAACCTGAGTTTGTACAACAACAGGATCTCTGTCATCGAGAACATGGATCCCCTCGTACACCTGCAAGTGCTTTCTCTCGGAAACAATTTTCTGTCCCGGCTAGACAATGTGAGCATTCAGATCTGCTGTGACATTTTAATAATGTGTAATCAATAAGCGACCAAGCTGAGTTATAATGTCAGAAAGTCTCTGACCAAGGTATAGCATTTACAGAAAGGCTCAAACACATCCCTTTTCACACATTTCATTCCTAGCTACAGCAAAGTGGCCGCTATTTTCTCTCTGCGTGTGACAAGCCTGTCCCACCTTCCCTTAGATCGTTTATCTGCGGAGGTTTGAAACTGTGCGCACGCTAAACTTGGCAGGAAATCCTTTTTGCAAAGATGAAAACTACAAGGCCTTAATTGCCGCCTACCTCCAAGGTCTGGTCTACCTGGACTACAGACTGGTAGATGAGGAAACGGTGAGTGATTGGCTGTGTCCTTAACAGTGTCTGAGTGAAATGCAGCAATTAATAATGAATTTCGATAAAAGTATACTTATGGCCCTCTCCATTTTCATTAAGTGGCAAGGAAAGTGTTTTTCAAAGCTCGAAGTACATGATAGGCAGTTTGTGGCTCAGCGGGTTAGGCTGCTATGCAAATGACCCAAAGGGTGCCAGTTCTAATCCCAGGGTCTGCTGGATAATTTCTCCATTGGGCCCCTGAGCAAGGCCCTTAACCCCCCATACACCCCTGGAACTGCCTGACCCTGATTTCTGAAAATATAGGTTGCTTTTGATAAAAGCATCTACTAAATGAAGGGATTTATAGTGTGCGAGCAGCAAGAGGTTTAATTTCCACGTGTCCCCCCTGCAACTGATGGTGTTTTCAGCGCAAGACGGGACTGGTGAAGTATCAGGATGCCCTGGAGGAGCTGAGGCAGAAGGAGGAGGAGGCAGTGAGGGGCTTGGAAGCCAAGCGCAGGGCTGAGGAGGAGCTGCAGATGCACAGGGTAGGGTGCACATGCATGCATGCTGCTGTCACTATGTCACCGGGCACTGAGGCGCACACTGCAATAAAGTGGGTATGATAGCCAGAGGTGTCAATTTCATGTCCAGAAAATAAAAGTCCAGACCAGGATTTTGTTTCAACCAATCAGTTGAGCATAAAGAGTCACAGTCACAGAGTGCTCAACTAGT
>JAODKN010000045.1:15565061-15575235 GCA_026774425.1 Petrocephalus zakoni
AGTGCTCAACTAGTTGGTTGAAACAAAATCCTGGTCTGGATTTTTACTTTCTGGACCTGAAATTGACACCTCTGATGACAGCTTCCATGAATATGAAGATTCCGGTTCAACGGGGAAATGTATCGCCCTACAAGCATTCCTAACTGCCCTGGTTGCAGGTTCATTGATGCTGTTTCTTGAATCTGAGCAGGAGGCCTTTGTGGAGTCCCTGAATGGACCCTATCTGTTTGACAGCATGTATGAGGAGGACGCAGAAGCCGACAAGCTGGCCTGCTTGCCCGGGGTGATGACACTGCTGGATTCATATCCTTTCTCTCTGAGTAGCTCTCACTCGTCATTCAGATGCAGGGTCACCAGCAGCAGAAAGAGCTGGAAAAAAAGAGGAAAACCCGTTTTCCCTTGACTCCATCGCTTGACATACCGGAGCCAGCAGGTGGCGCTGTGTACGCAGATGTTTGAGTTGGGTCTGCAGCAGCGGGAAAGGAGGAAGGTGGAGCTTGACATCTTCTTCGAGTGCTACCATGAGGCCGTGGCTGATAACAGGAAGAGGGGGGCACAGATGGTGGAGGACTTCCAGGGCGCCATTAGGGAGGTGGGCACTACTCACATGGAGGAGTTCTCAATTTTGCCAGTGACCATAAAGAAGATGCAGACAAAATGGTTTAACAATACCTGCAACTTCTGAAACTTGTCCTCCAGAGACTTATTTTGAAGCTTTAGTACATTTTACCAGCACGTTCAAAAGGCAGTTTAGAATTTGGAAATTACAAACATGGGCACGTCTGCTTCTCAAGCGAAGGAGGTGGTCATCATTCTGCCAGAATAAATATTTTCATCTATTTGAAATGACTTACATTCATCAAGGCACTACCCCTCAATGACTATTTGGAAGTCCGTCCCACGCGGTGTTAAAAAAATCCAAAATGCCCACAACTGTGTTTACAGACCCTGGCAGAGATGCAGCACTGCACTGAGCCAAGGCTACTGGAGGTCCAGCGGAACCAGTCCAGGGAGGATCTCGGCCAACTCTGCGATGCGCTCTTGACTGTGGAGCTCGAACTGGTCGACCAGCTGGAAGTGAGGAGGGGGGGGCTGGTGCAGCTCTGGGTGCACCGTGCCTAGACACCTTCATAAATGTCTCATACCATTATTCTCCATGCTAAATACTCCCCCCAAAGCATCTCAGGAGAGTATTGCTCTGAGGTGCACAGGCCGATATATTTATACAAATCTAAGTAGTTGACAGTCCGTCAAACCTAAAGTCCTTCTAAGCTTCAACGTGAACTAAGTAATTTGAATTAAATGTAGCATGCGTTTAAATCAGAGCATTGTTGGCTTTCAAGTGCCGTGTGATTTCATGTATATCATGTATCATGTATCAAAATGAGCTTTTTCTTAGGTTAAATATGGAATCTGTGACAGCTACCTGTTCCTTTGTGTCACAGGACATCACCAAAGAGTTTGAGAGGAATGTCTCAGAGATGGTTGGTGGGTTCCTTGAAACTGTGCAGGGAATATATCCTTTTGCCAACATGCCCTGTATGGATAGCGTGTCCTGCAGGACCGTTGTACACGTAGCTGCATCTGGTCCAGCCCCATCCTTCCTTAACAAGCACTCACCTTCACCCAGTGCCGCGACCTGGAGAACCAGCACTATGAGAAACTCCAGGAGATCGCCTTGGCGACCTTGGATAGAGTGGTCAAGGGCACAATGGAGCAGGAGATGCCAGATGACGTGCTTGCGGTCAGCTTCTAACCAGTCCTACCTTCTGCACTGAGCCAACTTTACACAGACGCGTGGTAGATGAACTGAGTGGAAAAAGGGATGGTGCTCTAGCAACAAGCTGAACATCAGAAAAGGATACAAACCGTTACAAATGTCAGGCTTACCAGTGTTCTTCGGTATTTTCACTCCACGTTTCAGCTGTTCGCCGATAAGGACACGCTGCTGAGCGCCGTCAGCGCCTCTCACGACGCTCACCTGCTGAGGATCGACAGCCGGGAGGACGAGCTGGTGACGCGCGTCAACAAATGGGTGACCGATCTGATGAAGACGGTAAGGAGGACAAAGCTAATGGGACCCTCTAAATAGACCCAGTGCCGTCTGTTCCGCTGCTATGTGTCCCTTTTTCCGCAGATACAGAATGACGAAGCGAAGCGAAATCGCAAGCGTATCGCGGAGATCTTCCACTATGCTGATTACATGAAGGAGCAGGTGGAACAGAGTTTCGACCGGGAGACCCGGTAAAAGGACCAATCAAGGAAAACAACACATGAATTCACAGAACATAACTGTTTTTATATACAAACATATAATAAAGTTTTCTGTCATTAAAAAGTTGTCAAAACTTCATTTTTATTCGTTTTCCTTAGTATCACTTTTACTTGACAGTTCATTTTACTGTTTTTGTACTAGTTCCACATAAAACGATTGTTTGTGTTGTCTTTAGAATGTTTGAATTTGATCATTAATAACAACAGATGTCAAAATTTAAGCCGGTTATCTACGGCTTAAATGCACGAAAAATATATGAGACAAACTGAAAGCAATCTTGGGAAAAATCCCAAGCCTACTAAATGACATTACGTCTATATATCGTTCCTTTTTGAAACTGGTAGGCCTAAATTGTTTATTAACTTGCATATTCTATCAAACTTAATTTTACTTTTGTTCCTGGTCAATTAAAATACCAAACCCCCTTATCTATGGAATAGATGTACAATCAAATACAGCAACAATATAGAACGAGGTATGACTGATTAATATCCAAAAGAGTGTTTAACATCTTATTATGTACAAATAAAAGCTTGTCTTGTACACGGAATTATGGGAAGTGTTGTCCATTAGACGCGAAGAGGGGAACAAACTACACATTCGCTTAAACAATACAAATCCCAGCATACACTGCGGGCGATCAACCAATGAGGTAGCAGTTTGGTAGTGAAACTGTCGTCTGGCTTATTGCGAAACGCGATGTTGCTTTGTCGCGTCGTTTTACTTTTCAGGGATTCCGCACGCAAATACTGGTAGTCTGGGGAGCATTTGTGAGCCGACTAGCCGCCTCGCTAGCGCTCCCCACTCCCTTCTCCGACTTTCCCTTCACTTTTTACCGCCTGTCGCCTGCCGTCGATCACCATGCCGGTCCGTACCGAGTGCTGCAGTAACTCCCCCACGGCCTGCGCATCAGCGGCGTCGCTTATTCCGCCCCCGCCGATTAACACCCAGCAGCCGGGCATTGCCACCTCGCTGCTCTACAGCGGCTCGCAGTTCCGAGGGCACCAGAAGAGCAAGGGCAACTCGTACGACGTGGAGGTCGTCCTCCAGGTAAGTTTGGCGGCGTTATTCTGCGGGCTCTCATAGGCATGGCACGGAACAAGTGGCGGACTGACAGCGGTGTCACTCCCGGGGTAGTTGGCGGACTGGGCAGCGCAGTCCCACCCGCGCTACTGACAGCATAAAATACTTTCAGACAAGGATATAAAGAACAGACCCCAGCCCAGACAGTTTAAACCACCAGTCCACGTCTCAGAATGGAACAGGCACGTTTAGGAATTAAGCTGGGGGCATACGCCAGTGTGTTTTTTACTTAAACACTTGCTGTGGAAGCAGATAATGAGATGGGGAAGCCAGAGTCATTTAATAAACCGATCCCAGGCTGCCACCCCCGGATTTCTGGCAGTGTCTCTGTAGCTGTAGTCAGTATTAGGTCCGGTTTGTTCTGAGAGCCCCCCTGACAAGGATGGAGCCAGGTACCACGGTAAGCTGCTTGACATACTTGACGCCGACGTGCACACACAGCCATTGAGGTGTCGTTCAGGTGAGCAGGTGGAGAGATTTTATGTGTGTCTTACCGTGATTTGCTGTTACAGCATGTCACCATGGAAGACTCCTACTTATGTGGGTACCTAAAAATCAAAGGTCTGACCGAGGTGAGATCTGCTTTCGTATCCATTCCTCTTTTAACCTTTGGCTTAGGAAATTCCCGAGGCAGTTATTCTTGCTTCACGGTTCTAGACAATTACCTTGAACACAAGTTTAAATCCAGGAAGCAGCACCAGTAATGTTACACTAACAAAAAAATGTTTCCCTCGTAACATGATTAATGTGATTATTGCTCTTTTAAGCCGTTACTTTCAGAATAAATTAGTTTGAATGCATTGTGAGGAATTGGAGCCTGTGTGTGCCGTTTGCCATTAACTTGCATTTCTATGTGTCGTCCACCTGTGTAGGAGTACCCAAGCCTCACAACGTTCTTTGCGGGGGAGATAATCAGTAAAAAGCGGCCGTTCTTGACACGGAAATGGGACGCCGATGAAGATGTCGACCGCAAGCACTGGGTATGACGTGTCCCTCGAAATCAGACGTCTGTAGACTCCTGGATGTCCTTCAGTAATCTTGCTTTTTTGCGTTCAGAAATGTTAATTTCCCGTGTCTTCCTTGTTCAGGGAAAATTCCAGGCTTTTTATCAGTATGCAAAAATCTTTAACTCAGACGATTTCGACTATGAAGAACTGAAAAACAGCGACTATGTCTTCATGAGGTGGAAGGTTAGCCGTTTTAATATATCTAACTAAACATAATGCTGAAAAAACACCAAAATTAACAGGGGCCCCTTTGGGAATCGTTGGATGAAGCCACTGCCGATTTGGGGTTGTTTTGAATGTATAGAATCCTTTAATGGTCCAGACCTGCTCTGATGTCCCCTTGATTTGTTTAATTTTTTTAACTCCTTCAAAGAATTGCTCAATAAATAAGTGCAGAGTGTTTCTCCTTCTGCATGCACACTGACGCTCGTCTCCATGGCCTTCCCTCCTCAGGAGCAGTTTCTGGTCCCAGACCACACCATCAAGGACATAAGTGGGGCATCCTTTGCTGGCTTCTATTACATCTGTTTCCAGAAGTCAACGGCAACCATAGAGGGTTATTATTACCACAGAAGTTCTGAATGGTAAAAACCAGTATTTCATTTAGTGCTCTTATATGGCCCGTCACTTTAGGTCAGGCACGTTCTAATTTGCAGGGTGGTATTACAGGCGCAATACTTCAGTGTTTCGCATTTGCAAAATTGTTGGCATTTAATTAATACACATTCTTAAATTAGCTTACTAATCCTGACCCGAGGCCCTTCAGCTGCCCCGCTGTGTCATCGACCCTGGTCATGTCCTCGTCAGTTTCGCAGAAGGCAGGGGTGGAGTCACGGCCCCGGGGGCATGTCCCTCACGCGCTCCGTGCCCGGTCTGCCTCCCACAGTCCGGGCCGCGTGCCTTCAGCTCTCGCCCGCGAAACACTCATCCGCCATTTTTCTTGTTTACTTCCAGGTATCAGTCCCTGAACCTCACCCACGTTCCCGAACACAGCGCTCCAATATACGAGTTCCGGTGACACCAGCTTGCCAAGGAAAAACAGGACTGCTGCCAGAGAGTGATTTTGTTTCTTTTTTTTCCTTTCCTTTTTCTCCCCCTCTCTTGATGGGGTGGGGGGGGGGTTGTCAGTGCTCTTGGCTAAAAAGAAACGGCAAACTGAATAATGGACGGACAGCGCAGTGAGGAGCGCCACCCGCAGGCCACAGCCTGGCAGGTGTCCCACCAGAGATTCAACCACGAAGCTTTCATCGCCTTCTGTCAAATTACTGCATCTGGTGTTAAGTCATTTAGTTATCATACAACGAGTGCGATCTACTGGTATTTTACTTTCAGTCATTTTTACACAGTTTCTTTTTCTTCAAAACGCAAAAGGCGAGGCGGTCGCTTCCTTCGTGGATTTATTTTTGACTGTGCTGGAGAGACTCGGGACATTGAACGAGACGCGTAAAGAGTCTGAATCTACATTTTAATTTCCCTCTATTTGACCCCCCACCGGGGGGGTGCCTGCCACCGTGACCGGGGGCCACGTGTGGCTCGAGTGATGGATGGAAAAGCCTCAAGGACTGTTGGTTTTACTTTGTTTTATTTATTATCGTTCTCATTTTTTTTTTTTTTTTCGCTGACCAAAAATGTGCAGTTTGCTTCCACAAGAACGCTACGTGAACGCTGATTGTAAGTTAGCATCTCTTGAGCGAGGTGCGACTGTGGTGAGACTCGTCTACGCCAATCGTACGCAGACGCAAGAGGCTGTAAATGATCCGTTAAAGGACACCGCATTCCTGTGTCCCAGGTCTTTTGTTTTTTTTTTTTGCGGGAAGGAAACCGGAAGACAATGGCAGTTATCTGCTGATGTTACCTCGTCAGTTCATACAGCAGTTCTCTACATGGCCACTGGCTTTTTAGAATTAAAACACTTTGGGTTTACTCCAGCTGCCCCGTCACGCAGCTTGAATTAAATGCGGACATCTAACACACTTCCAAGAGATGAATTTTATTGACTAGTTTATTGACAATGACTAGTCTTGTAAATTTTACTTCCAGATTTCCATTATTTAGCTTGGAAAGGACAGTTCATAGATAGGGGGGCTCACCAGGAACCTTAGAGGCAGAGACTTGGAGACCATTCGGGTAGAGTGGCCACAGGACATTCATTCTGGAGACATTACAGTATCGTGGCTGGGAAGTATGGCAGGAACTGATATGCTTAACATACTAACGAAGGAATCATTTCCTTCATCACAAGGATCTATTTTAACACCATGTAAAAAAAAAAAATTACCAGGCAAAAGTCCCCCTAAAGCTTTAGTGACTCTGTTGGCTTAGAGTAAAAATAAATGAGGGTCTTCCTGTGAAAGTGTGTGACTGCTGATTACAGAATGAATCCTGGCTCACGGAAAATATTTTTAATGTCCCGGTGACATTTTTTTGCCTGTATTCCGGAACGTTCCCTGCCTCTTGTCATATATACTTCTAGAATCGCATACAATTGTTCAGCCTGTTCATTTAAATTCTTTTTATTATTTCTTTGAGATTGATTTGCTCAGGTGACACAGATAGTGAAAGCAAGAATACATATAATGTAAAATTATTCTACGTCAAGGTTCAATCCAGGAAAATGTATGAACTTAGCCAGCTTGGTGAGGAACAGCTCGATTTAAGATGTTCTGACTCACGGTAGAAGGTATTCTCATGTCAAGGGGACTAAGCTGGGAGAAACGCTTTCGTTACACTTCGGATTAAGTCCGACAATATGAAATTGTTTTACTCACAATATTCGGTTTGGCTGGTGTTCCTTCGGTCCGGTAGGCGACACCATGTGTGCCACACTCAGCGCAGTCCCACGCCGCTCTTAAAAAATTACCCGCATATGGTGTCTGTCGAGTGGTAGAAGTACATTTAACTTCAAACCGCAGCGCAAGTTTCAGATTTAAATTAACAGTTCAGTCATTTAAAGTCATTACAGTACCATCTCGCGTATGTTACATCAGGGGCCAAAACATACAAATATATTTCTGTTGGAATAAAGGGATAAGCAAAAGGGAATTTAATATCTGAAAGGTTGTTAAAATTCAATCCAGAGTTTCAGTTGTTTAATTATACTCAAGTTCTACGGGAATAAAATCCACTATATTTGTAGATTCTCTTGGACTGTGGGTGTAGACCTCAAAAGTATAGGACCAGGGGAGACGTACTGGCCGTGTGAATATGATATTTCAGTGTTTGCCTCTCCATGAAGCAAGGCCGCCATCAGTGGGAGAATGTGTACAGGAGGACACGCAGGGCAAAAATATGTTATATAAGAAAACAAGCTGTAATAATACTTTTGTACATAGGTCAAAGACATTTTTAATTAATGTGGACTTCTGGGAAATATGCTTAGTCTGTTTTTCATCTGACTGATGAGAAGTCAGAGCTATTGGGTTTTGAGATAAACATCACTGTGGTAGGAGGCTGTTCTACTGACCATATTGAGGTGTGGTCAGCTTTCGGTGAAGGACACTGTGTCTGAGAACGACGGCAATGCAGTTTCTGCGGTGTTGCAATAAAAAAACGTTTTCAAACACCTTGTGTGATGCGTTTTTTCCCCTCAATGCATTTTCTTTTAGTGCATTTCATCCACGTATAATACATGAAATCGCGCGATGACATTAAACGTGAACCAGCAATTTCTCCTTAAATGGAAACAAACAGGGGCCTATTCCCCAAACTCCAGTAAGAGGAACCACAACGATGCTCAGAGTAGCAGGAGACGTCTGGTTGCAGAAGTGCTGAATTTGACATCTTCACCACTACATAGCTCAGTAGAATACACTTTGGCCAGGCAACATTTGGTGGATTCTCCTCTATTAAATAAATAAAGGCACTATATATGGTCGTTTCTATATTCGGCCATTAGAGGAATTACCCTGTGGTGGTGGTGGTGGGGGGGGGTGAACATTTTCAGAATATTTCACCATTTACTGTACAACACACTGTGCAATAGTGTTTATTTCTAAGACATTACATTACTGCATTCTGTGCAATACTGTGTCTGGAAATCTTTACACTCTTCATGACAGTTACCAAGTTACTGTAAACCTGCGATATCATTTGGGATTAATAAAGTATCTATAAATATATTTACAGATGCTTTTAGGTAAGGTGACGTTCGATTGACATTCAGCTCCTGGCCCCAATAGGGAAAGGCTCTGCTGACGCTGAGGCGTGAACCAGCAACCTTCTGGTGAGGAGCACAGCATCCTTACCTGCTTAGCCGCACACCTCCACCCGTTTTTCGCAACTACCCGTCCCGAAGAAGGTCATGAGCTTATCCTGGGACGGGACACCAGTCCATCATAAGACGACACACCTGAAATTGGGCAATATGAGCTACTCTGGATAAGCATCGGCTAAATGCTGTAATATCTATTAGAATTCACCAATTGCCCCACATATAATCCACGACGTCATGCCTGTGGTTAATTCACAATCACCCCCCCCCCCCCATGTTTCATCATCATTCCTAACCCCGACTTCCAGAAACAGAGGGTGTGAAACACTAAAAGGACCAAGTGCCGTGACCATGATTCAGAGAACTTACTGGAACCATACTGGAAGCAGCAGCGCCGCTCGGCCGCGCACATCATCCCGCAAACGGCCCCCTGCGGCCAGGTGACTGGCAGCGCGGCTCCGGGCGGCTGCAGGGCGCCGGAGCGTGTCCGCCTCCCCTGCGCTGCACTCCGCTTCACTCTCACTTCCCCATTTCTTGTTTGTTAAGCCCCGGCCAGTCAAGCTGCTGTCACATCTGCAGCCCCCCCCCCGGCTCCGCATCCGCCCGTCCTCGCCGGCCCGCACCGACTCTCTCCGCTCCCCGGCCGGTTGCGCTCATAAGGACACTCCGCTTATACCGTACAATCAGAAAGCCAGTGACATATTAAAAGGTAGGAGCGACCACTTTGTTTCCCCTTGCATTAGTCAGCCTCTCGCGATTAACATTGTGACAGCGGTAATATTTCCTCTTCGTGCGATTAAACGTACGGTGCAGGTGGAAGTATATATGTTCGTCTGTGCTCTTTCCCTTTGGGATCGACAGATTTTTATCTTTAACTTCTTATCTATAACGTAACTAAAATATTAATACCGTGACACTTGAGGTTAGCGTGCTGACGGGGGGCAAAATGATCAATTCAAAGACTGAAATGCAGATAAACGATCAAAATAAAAGTCATTATAAGTGGCATATGAAATGTGTTTTGTACAACGACATAGAAGTAAATAGTACGTATAATAGTGCGCAGATCTACAAAAAAGAAGTTACAAAATAGCTCATATATACGCTTGTAGATTTTAGGTTTAGAAAAATTGATGTAATTAAATATATTTTATTGTATATGTAATGTTGTAATATTTGGATGACGTTATTTAATAGAATGAAGGCATTTACTTAAGGCATCGATAGCACGATGTGATCAACAATATTATCAATAGCGGCCATAATCGAATTCAGGAACACACTGAATATGTACGACAAGATAAAACTATTGATCCTGGGGGAAATTCTTGTGCATGTAAAGTGCACACGAGGACAACCAGTGCAAAACAAGACGAAACTGTGAAGGCAGCACGCGCAAAGAAATAAATAGTGCAAAAAAACCTACAATTTTCTCCGAAAAAAGTCAAGAATTTAACCTTACGACATATGCAAAAATAACAGTAAAACTTACTGACATCTTGTCGGATGGCTAGATAATCACCGCTTCGGTTCCCAAACCGCAACTGACGTGCGGGGGGGGGTAGGGGGGGGGCATGTTTTCATTACGTTTTACCACTT
>JAODKN010000045.1:15575335-15589633 GCA_026774425.1 Petrocephalus zakoni
ACACTGGGGTGGTTTTTCGGAGAGGTTTTGTAATAGCTAAGCTGACAATTTACCATACATCATATTTTTGCACCAACTTGGAGGTCATTTAAAAATAACTTTCTTTGAAATCGCACAGTGCTATATTTTTAGATGGCCTGCAGACAACTTCCCTCCAAATTATTATTCTAGATTAGCAGAACCATAACTATCACAAATGGTGATGTGGTCTGAGGGTCAGAGCCGGCCCAAGGCATTCGCGAACTAAGCGGCCGCTTGGGGCCCCCATGCCACCAGGGGGCCCCCATGAGTGCTTGAAATTTCAAGATATCTTGATTTAGGTGGGGGGGCAAATCAAATTCTGCTTAGGGCCCCATAAAGGCTCGGGCCGGCCCTGCTGAGGGTAAATGTAATTTTTCTCCTTATCCCTATGCTTTTAATTTGAATCTTTGTAGAAAGTCTGTTAAAGTTGGTGTAATTAAATATTCCATAGTGTGATATATTGTAAATCCAATGCAAGTATCAATAGCATTCCGATACGTAACAGGGTTGCCACCTCTCATGTGGCTCAGGCTTTCTGACCGTGTGATTGGGCTCACTTATGAAATCTTACAGCAAATCTATATTATTTCACGATAAACCTAAAAGTAGCGACATCAGAAGCACTGGGGTAGTTTGCAAACCCTGCAGATTATTTACAAGGTTTACATACGTGTAAAGGAGTGTACAGAGTTGTGGAACTGTAAATCTCACTACAGCCAGCGGACCCAAGCTGGCAACCCCGCCATGATCAGGAACATACCAAACAGACACAAAAAAATTATATTTTCCTCAGAACAAACACAAAAATATACACAAAATAATCACACAGAAAATCTGACATCGGTGCGCATTTTTGCTGATGTCGACAGTAAGTGGTCGACCCCCCCCCCCCAGAGCGCGCCCTCACTCAGGCCAGTCAGAATCACATGTACCCATTTACGGTGGCAGCAGGAAACTGCATAACTTTTTTTTGAAAATGCTGTGTCAAGCTAAATCCATCTTCCTTTTTCCCTGACGGCGCTCACAGTTCATTGTCTCTGTCTCTTTCAGGCCTGGTGATGGTGAACCACACTGCCCCCAATCCTACTGCCGAAAGTAATAATACTAACAGTGAGTGCTTTGGCGCCTTCCAGCGTGTAAGCTCTTGGTACGATCACTCACCGTATTTTCCCTCTCCAAGGTTACCGGCCAGACTGGATCCTGTACACGGTACCAGGTTCGGCCATTCTGCTGGGCCTCAGTCTTTTCTTGCTGGTTCTGAAGAACCAGACTCGGCGGAGAGCGGGTACGTGCCCCCCCCCCCACCGCTCTACGACGCTGCTGCGACTGCAACCATAGCAACCAAGCTGTTTATAAAAATGCATCAGTGAGCAGGTGCACCTAAGAGTGGACACCGAATATATTTTCTAGTAAAGTCAGTTTCTCTCCAAATTATTATTCTGAGACTAAGCAAATACTATCTGTTATGGACAGAGATATAGTCTGACAGTAAAATACCCTACCCCCCATGTCTTTAAATAGAGGCAAATGAGTTTGGATGTGACGGAGGAAAACAAGCAAGATCGAGGTATCCACCGTACAAAAAACACCACAGTGACAAGTTTGCGAGGGCTACATGCAGCTGGTTTCCTGTCTGTAACACGAACTCGTCGCAAAGCCGTTACAACCAGGCCAATCACACCATCGCCAAGGCCCAAGTCTTATGCGGCAAAGCAAATTCTCTTTTTGAGATATCATTTAAACAAAACGTACATTATTATTTCAGGATGTGGTAAAAATGGACGGGATAGCATCAGATCATTCTGGGATAACCTGGAGCATTGTTATAAAGAGCATATCTTGAAGTTGTCCATCGGTATCTAAAATGGTTTCGCAAATATGGTAAAAGCTGGCCCGGATTAACCATACAGGCGTTTCAGCATGTGCCCAGGGGAACCACGTCCTCTGTGGGCACCAAGCAGCGGGCCTGTCATTTTAACAAGGCACTCACTGAAAAGCCCATTAGATGCATATCTGAATTTCGTGATCCACCAACCAGCTCCATTTCATTCTGACGTACGATGACGTGTGCTGGTGCCCAGGGGCAATTGATACTCTTAACCTGGCCCTGGGCAAAAGGAGTCAGATCACTTACAGATGTCTCGTGCAAAGGGGGGCTGGCACACCATAAAGTTTCCATGTCCTTCCAGCTTGAAAGGCATCACTTCCAACAGCTCAGACACGGGGTTGAGCCTCCAAAAAGGTACTGGACTCAAGCTATAAAAATACAGAAGTTATATACCAAATAAATTAGAAGGTGTGTTGATTTCCTGGCTGGAAACCAACTGAGTCTAATCATTTCCTCAGCGAAGTCAGTGGAGACGCTGTCTTACGAGAATGTAGATGCAGCCATCCATCACAAGCAGGATGCCGTTACTCAACTGGATGACCAAGAAGGTGATTACAGAGTATCGAGACACTACATGTCCTGGTCTTTTATATCCCCCTTTTTGGTGGGGAGCTTTCAGTGTTTTGTACACAGCCAATACATAGTCTCTCTGGAGCCACCTTCCATGAGTAACCCCCCCCCTCCGTTTCAGATTACCTCCTACCAGTTGAAAACCACAATGAAACACAATGGAACCGCAATACGATCTATGCATCCCATAACTTAAGCCAATCCGGTATGTCTTTGCTCGCCGTATGGCGCCCTCTTGTGGCTGCCAGTGCCATCCCTGCTCCACAACCACACACATTTCGAATCAACTCCATCATACTGCTTTGCATTATATTTATTCCGACATCTTAGAGTCCTATGAAAACATGGCAAGCTCGCTGTATGCCAGACCTGTCCAGCAGAGGGAGCAGGCCGCGGAGCAGGATAACGATGGTGAGCACGACTAGACCAGTTATGGCCACAACCCAGCAACACATGAGAGAGAGGAGGTCACATGACCATGTACCCTGATGGAGCAGCGGTCACATGACTGCACAGGTGGAGTGAAAACCGCAGCGCTACAGAATTGTGATGTTCCCTCTCATGGCCTTCTTCCCTTCCAGATTATATTGAGCCTGGACAGATGGAAGCAGACAGCCACTATACGCAGCACAGTGAGAGCCTGCATGACATAGGTAAGTGGGGAGGGCGTTCTGGCCGCGAATTTCCTTTTTGCAGGCTGGTGGAGGGGGGGGGGGGGGTCTCATTAATATTCATGAGAGAAGCACCATCTGATTGGTCAATTCATTAATACTTATGACAGAAGCGGTACCTGATTGGCCAGTGAGCGTCTAAGGCATTCGCTAGCCAATCAGGTACCACTTATCTCACAAAAAAAATTTCGAAGAAAACCCAACTGCTTGTTGCCGTCTCAGATGCGGAGTCATATGTGGACATGGACCTACTACAGGAGCGCCAACCAGACTCCTACCAAGAGGAAGAATATGAAGGCAAACCGATTTATCAGCAACACATCATGGCTGTTACATCTCCCACCAAACATGTTCTACAGCTTAGATAAGATATTTGGTATTATTTGGAGTTGGTCAGCTGACACATTTTTCCCCAGAGCTAAAGCAAAACAACTTTTGAAACTCTCTTTAAAAAAAATTCTAAGTTTAAGGACTAACAGTATGAAATCTCGCGATCTGGTAGATTCGTATGAGAAGATGGCGAGCGTCGATGTACCCGACGAGGCGGAGGGAGGGTGGCATCAGGACAGAGGAAGGGCCGACTTCAGAAGATGTGTGTGAGAGTGCAAGGCGATGCAGCTGGCAAGGCGTGAAGAGGAATCGCATAGAAGCGGCAGATAGAGCAAGAAGAGGCAGCGAGAGGGTCAATAACAACCAGATGAATCTACATCTATTCCTGTCGAGTGGTTTTGCACTTTAACCAAACCATATTTCTATAGAAAAAAAAAACCTCTACTGGAATTCCAAATATGTGTGTATATACAGGTGTACAGCTGCCATTAATATGTCATTCATAGAAGTGTCCATTTCTCCAGCTACAGTGTGGACAGCTGGAAGGGGCGATGTGGCTGAATCCCACCACAATCCGTCACACGCGGTCACCAGAACACGCTTCCCGAAATCCGTACATTATCAGATATATTTTATTACTTAAACTTCTGTACAGAAATCTGGTTTCAGGTCACGGAGTGCAGGTCCCCGTGACCACAAGGGGTCAGTATTCTCTAGATTAGTTTTCTTACAGCCCAGCTCTCGGGGACCTCTTGCGGTGCCATTTGTCTGTCCACCACGCATAAAGGTCACCCCCCAACATCCAGCGTTTTCACGCCAAATCACCCCCAATTGATCCGACCCTCATCCTCCACGGTCCGTATCTCGGTTACCAGGCCAGCGCCAATTGTCCTTCCGCATTCCCTCAGTGTGAATCTCTGGCCCGTCTCCAGGACCATGGGCTGGCGAAGGGTGACGGTGACCAGGGCGTCCTCCCCAGGCATGATCATCTCCTGCGGGGTGGGGTGGGGGCCGGTAACTCACATGAACAGGACCAGTTCATCACAGGGAGGATCAAGACAGATAGGCATGTCCTTCTCAGATTGTGGGGCCTTGTCAGGCCAAACACGGGCAAAGCAGGCCACTCTGAGATGGCTGACATTACCATTACCATCACATGTCAGCTACAAAGTGCTTAATAATACTCCACTCTCCTATAGCCACCTGTGTTATATAGTGTGTGTGTAAAAACCCATCTGTAAATAATTGTAGGAAATTGTAATATTAATTTGTAATAATTTCAGCTGAGATGGGCCCAGGTGACCATATAATTGACATAAATGCATATATCCATCTAACATTTCTTCTACATCTCAACCACCATTAAAGCTGCTTTTATGAACCGGTATCTGGATGGTACAGTTCAGCAAATAGCCACTGAAATTAGCCTTTTTTACTGCACCACACCATCATTTCTGACCGCAGTGAGAGAAACGGCTGTCCCTGTTTGGTCGGCATGACAACTGGGGGGAAAAAATAAAGAATCAGACGCCGGGTGACATAAATACAGACAAATAGCTCCCTGTATAAGTTACATTAAAGGAGGTTTGTTTGGTGGGGGGTGGGGCTAATTGAATTAATCTTCCCAGAAACTATACACTGACACACACACACACACACAGTTAGTAAATCCCACTTCCCAATTTCCCAACGGGGATCAATAAAGTATCAAAAATAAAAAAAATCTAAAATAACCCCTACCCAGCCCTAATCTGTACCATAAGTAACCAAACAAAATCTAAGACTTTTGGCTATTTTTGTTTTTTTTGATTGCCGTCACAGATTTTATTATTATTTTATATTTAACTGAGGTTTAAGCTGTGGGGATTGAAAATACAGCCCTGCGCACACGGAGACACGCACCTTATCGCTGGGTAAGGAGACGCAGCAGGCCATGTCCCAAGTGAGCGAAAACATCATGGGCATGAAGCTTTTCACGTAGGGTTTGTGTCGACCGCCCTCCTCCTTGCTGAGTAGGTAGAGCTGAAACACAGACACAGGGCTGTTACAGTGCCATACTGCCCCCTAAAGGTGAACCTGTGTAACTACGTGGACCAAAGGTCAGGGCTGTTACAGTGCCATACTGCCCCCTAAAGGTGAACCTGTGTAACTACGTGGACCATTTGTCAGGGCTGTTACAGTGCCATACTGCCCCCTAAAGGTGAACCTGTGTAACTACGTGGACCGAAGGTCAGGGCTGTTACAGTGCCATACTGCTCCCTAAAGGTGAACCTGTGTAACTACGTGGACCGAAGGTCAGGGCTGTTACAGTGCCATACTGCCCCCTAAAGGTGAACCTGTGTAACTTCGTGGACCATTTGTCAGGGCTGCCCAACCCTGCTCCTGGCGATCTACCACCCAGCAGAGCTTAGGCGCAGCCATAATTTAACACACCTGGTACAGATAATCAGATTACACAGGTTTGCAAAAAAAAAAAAATTCAGCTGCATGGGATATTTTTGATAAATCATTTTTTAGGGTGCTGAATCCAAAAATGATCTCCGTTTCCCTCCATCACATAGTTTTGCATTAATGTTTAATGCATTTAATGTTTACATTAAATGCAGAATAAACGTTAAAAAATTAATATTTCAGTACAATTAACTATGCAAGATTTTTCTTATAATTGAAGAAAAAAACATTTTAATCAGTTTAAAAAGGGAAATTGTACGCTTAATTACACTAAAAACATGAGTTTTGCAAGAAAACCTGACGAGATGGAATTTTAAAAATATTTTCCCGGGTTCAGCAAGTAAAAATCTATAAGTAACAGTCAAAAAATCCTATGCAGTTTTTTGTTTGCAGACCTGTTTTATCTGTACTAGGTGTGTTAAATTAGGGCTGCACCTAAGCTCTGCTGGATGGTAGATCGCCAGAAGCATGGCTGGGCAGCCCTGACGTAGGTAAATGACAGCATTTTCTACAAAATCAAGCATAGCTGAACTACAACCTTTTGTACGAAACGAGTCCACAACTCAAGTTTCGATAAAATATGCAGTTACTGTGTTTTGCCTTTGGAGGGCAGTATACTCAGGAAACTCTCAGACACAAGTCATGAGTCAAGCAGCTTTTCAAAAGGTGGAAATGTTATCTAAGCCTTGCCAGCTTGAGTTGGGGGGGGGGGGTGGGGACACCACAGGCTTTAATGTAACCTCACAGCTCAAAAGCACTCATTAATCCTCAAATATTTTTAATCCTCATCCGCTTAGTCGCTGTACATCCTGTTCTGGTCATACTTACACAGCAGGAGAGAGTGATCTTCACATGAGAGCTAAGTATAATCAGCCTCATCATCGCTGACTCTGTCACACCACGGCCAAACGCCGCCGCCGTCGCCGCGGAGACGCACCTGCGCCTGGACCGTCTTGTGCGGCTTGATGGAGCCCGGCTTGCACATGACCATCCCCCTCCACACGTCTCCCCTCTTCAGTCCCCTCACCAGCGCCCCCAGGTGGTCCCCTGCCTCGGCGCGCTCCAGGGACTTGTGGAACACCTCGATGCCTGGGAAGTGGGACAGTGCCTGACTGTGTATGCTGCTGTACCGCTACATTCATGCATGTGACAAATAAAGAATTTGAATCCAGAAAACTTTAATGTCATTGTGTACATGCACGACAAAATGAGGTTGTAGACTCCAGTGCAAGGATCACACACAGTAATATTAATACCATAGGACAGAGATGGGGTAGGTAACCCTGATCCTGGAGTGCCGGTATCCAGCAGGTTTTCTATCCTACCTCATGAGTTACTGTCTGCCTGAGATCAGGTGTGGCTCATAAGAGAAGAGGTAGGATGGAAAACCTGGATCCTGGAACTCCTGGATCAGGGTTACCTAGACCGGAATAGAATAACTAACATAAAAATATATAGTGTTACAGTTTGTATGATAGGGTGCAAATGTTTTTGCACTGCAGTGTTCATACTAAATTGGTGCATAAGTCTTTATCTGGAGACCTGCTAGTGCATAACTCGTTCGCTGGTGTCGGCATGCTTGCTTGCGCAATCGAGCACTCGCTAGCAGACCACAGACAGCCATCTAACAAGAGATCAGGCCGGCACAGACGAGACGGCGACCGAATAAGTTATCAGGACGTGCACACTCGTGCAAACAGAGGGCACCTCACTGACCTGTCACCACAGACTTCACAGAGCAGCCGTGTCCCAAAAATTCACACTCCTCTCCTCTGCTGAGAGCACCTCGCTCCAGGGTTCCCGCCACCACCGTCCCCCGTCCTGCGGGGGAGGCAGCACTGGGTAAGTCGTCGGGCAGGCAGGCGCCGTTAGCCTCAGTGTAGCAGCTACGTTATACCTGGAGGCAGGTCACACACCGGGGATGGAGTGGACGGACTCTATGGGCAGCAGGAAAGGCCGGTCTAGCTCCCTGCGGGGCAGTGGCACGTAGCTGTCAAGCACCTCCAGGAGTTTCAGTACCGCCTCAGCCCCCAGCTCAGGCTCCCTGCCCTGGAATGAGGAGGGTAATGCCCCAACGGGAAGGAGGCATCACGTCATCCAATTACATTACTGCACCGCCCGCTTAGTTCAGCTACCCAACCACTTGAACTCAATTCATTTGGGCCAGAGTCAGCCCAGCCAATCACCTCCAGGGCACAGAGGGCGGAGCCAGTGATGACAGGGGCCCCCTCGCCGTCGTAGCCCAGCTCAGACAGCAGCTCCCGCGCCTCTAGCTGCACAAGATCTAGAAGGTCGGAGTCCCGCACAGCGTCTGCCTTGTTGACGAACACCACCACGTGCTGCACGCCGATCTGCCTGGCCAGCAGGAGGTGCTCTCGCGTCTGGGGCATCTGGCCGTCTGTGGCAGCCACCACCAGGATGCAGGCGTCCATCTGGAAGGTGCCCGTGATCATGTTCTGTGAAGGAGCCAAAAGGCCTCAGGTCACTCCACTCACGAATACCGGTGAACACAGACACACAATCTGAAAGCTATTAGTTTGATCCAGTGTTTTAGCACTAAATTGTAATAAAGACCAAACTGCAGCAGATGTTTGCTGCAACAACAAGACTACAACTATTATGACTGTATTTAATAAATGCACCAGAACACTAAACCATTTCCACCCTGTGTTCTACCTTTTAACAGTGCTTTGCAAGATTTATCTGCTTTTTTAGATTAATAGCTCTGATACCTTCACGTAGTCAGCGTGCCCAGGGCAGTCTGTGTGGGCATAGTGCCGGTTACCAGTGGCGTACTCCACGTGGGAGGCATTAATAGTGATGCCCCGCGCTCTTTCCTGGGGTGCGTTATCGATGTCCTCGTACTTCTGAAAGCGGGTGCCTCCCCTGTCCGCCAGCACTGAGAGGGAGTGTGACTGTTATAAAGGGCACACAGTGCACACCGAGGGAAGCCAAGTGCAGGCCGGATGTCCCCCTCACCCTTGGTGATGGCCGCTGTCAGTGTGGTCTTCCCATGGTCCACGTGGCCAATGGTGCCAATGTTGACATGAGGCTTGTCTCTCAAAAATGTTTCCTTGGCTACAGCAGCGTAGCTCTGCCGGCGTAACCAAGCGACCCACTGCGAGAAAGTGAGATGATTGGTTGGTTGATTAGATAGATAGATAGATGAATGACCCATACTTTAACAAATTGTGTAAACCTAATTGCATAGCTAGGCGTCTGATTTCATGCACCTGTGACAATGGGTCAAAATGAAACACAAGAATTCAGCGATTAAGAGGCATGTCTCAATACTTCTGTCCGTGTAGTGCATTTTCGGGCGAGCACCAGAAACTCAAAATGAAAACACAAACATTTCATGTCCCTTTAGGGGTTCCGTAGTGAAGTGCCCGACGCTAAATAGTGTAAATTAACAGTCGGCCTTTCCGGTACCTCAACAATAGTACAGTCCCTTCCTTTTCCCACGCTTTCTGCGCATGTGCGAATTGTGCAGGCTTGACCCGGAGAGACGCCACCGTGCGGGAGAAAACGCAAACTGCAGAAATCTGACAGCCACACTCACCGTTTGACTGCGACTCCGCAGCACGCCTGAGGAGGACCACTGAACAGCTAGAGAGTAAACAGGTATTCAGATGACTGAACTGCACTGACAGCGTGTTCTACCAATATATTAACTATTTATTTTTAAAGTAGCTAACTAGGCATCTAACCAATATGCTAACATTCAATAGAAAACGTTACTTCAGTACTGTTATAATAATTTTAACGCATGGCCCATACTTACGGACACATAACATGACCTTATAACGCCATACCCCAAATAACTAGTTTAGTATATATTCCTAAGTAAGTTATCACACTACGTTATGAGGTTCATAGCATAATTGTGCGTTGTAATTGCACTAAATCTTCCCGGCGCCATGCCTATAAAAACGCAGTATTATAAATGCAATGTGTAAAAGTCACCAGGCACGGCCACGGCTCCGAGTCGCATCAGCGCAGCCATCTTGGAGCCTGTACGGCAAACGGCGGTGCGTACGGAACGTCACAAGGTCCAAAATGCACCGGCCAAAGGCGCTCTGGCAGCGACACTGTCCTCCTTTATGGGACCTAAATGGCCCGAAATGTGCGGGAGTTCGCGGATCATTTTGCAAGTGCGGCCATATCTTTTGATTTCGCGCTGTCTGCACTGAATTGACTTATGCTGCCAAAAGCTTCAGTTACTGACGGACTCGCGTCATTCGGCTGTACTGCAGCCTTCTTTATTGGCACCAATTTTAGTGCGCGGGTGTGCAAATTAATATGGGTCATCATTTTACAGGGAATTATCGGCGGTAAACATCGGCTCATTTGTAACCATCGGCTGATGGCCGGTGCCGATGGTTGGCCGATTGGTACATCTCTCCTCTGAAGGGAAAAAGTATTTTTCCTGTAGGGGAAAAAATTTCAAATTAACGCCTCAGCTTAAGTTTTTCAAATTAATAAATTGCAGGACATATTTTAAAACATGAAGGGTACAGAATGCAAACATTCCTTTCCGCCATAAAAATCTATGCTTAATGCAAAACTGTACCATTAATAATAATTAATAACTACTAGTGAGCACCATGCACACCAAAGGACAGCGGATGCAAACAAACTCATTGCCAAGCATTACATTTCCCGTTTAAATGCCACAAATTAATTCCTGAATGGAGATCAGGGATCAAGGTCAGCATGCCATCCATCCAGGACGGCGCAGCAATACTGTATCCTCACCTCCCGTCCAGCATCACTTCCTGCCCCAGGATAGCAGACGCAGTGGACGGCTTCTGCATCTGGGCAGGTAACCAGCCTGTAGACATTTGCAATTCTCCTGACTGCAGTCGGTATTTATCGGTCTCTTATACTGAGGGAGGAAACAGGAAGTGTGTTGTTCAAGTGTGTGTGTGTATTTAACTTAACACGGCGGGTCGCAGTGTGACAGCATACCCAGATCCCTGCGCTCATTCCAGAAGCACAGTTCGGCTTCGAAACCTCAACCAACTCTGTAGATATCGTTCAGCAGTTGCAGTACCGACTCTCAGCCACGGGGCGGCAGCATGTCACGAAAATGTTCTCACGTCTGACAGTCTTGTGTGGCTGTGTAGCTAGGTATGTACACCTAGATACGTATGGAACTAGGTGTGAAATTATACCTAAACAGCAAACGGGTTTTCCCTATAGGTGTAGTTTAGCGCTGAAATTGATTACGGAGATTGCACAATATGATTATTCTGCTGCAGGCCACTGATCCTGGCATATACATTTTAAAATGTCTAATAAACATACTGACTGAAATATTACGCATTAATTCTCTGAACGAGTTTTTTTTAATCTTGCTGAACACATTGCAGATGTATAGACGGCGCCGTATTGGCACAGGCGTGCAATCTGACAGTCATGGCCCAGTTTCATTTTATTTCACAATTACCATATTCAAATACCAGTCAACACGGCTCCCCCACACCTCAGCAAGAACACTCCTATATAATCGAGACAATGGAGTTAAAAGCATAGTGTTTGCAATACCCTCAACCCCACACTCCAGGATATATGCGGAGAATATAATTAAGGTTAATTTAGGAATGAGTTAGTCATAAACACGATCTGTGGTTGGTATATATACACACTATATACACACACACACACACACACACGATATATATACTATATCTAAGGTCTGCGATTGCAAACATCACGGACGCAAAACTAGAGTTGCAGTGTAGGCTTCCTATCGAGTCCATCTCAGCAGAATTTAATATAGCAGGAAACATTAAACCGCATTTTGCATAGACTTTAACTGGACCCACGTGTGTAAATCACACTTGATGAATAACTACGTGTTAGTACAAGATTACTCAGTTTGACGCAAATTGTTGATTTCAGACCACCTCATTGGGGACCCCAGTTTGCGTCGTTAAGCGCCGACATCCCGAAGCACAAAATTACGATATGACGGTTTAATGGGCTACTCTGCTATTTGCGGAGGGAGGGAAAAAATAAATAAATCAAGGCACAAGATACAAATACACTTTTTTATTTTCTACGTGGTAACAGAGAGACAAGATCTGTGATTGGTTGCAAAACAAATTACATAAAAAATAAAAAATAGCATTTTCTTTTTTTATTAAACCTATGAATTGATTAATCCAATTTATTTAAACGTCTGTATCCTACCCAGCGTCAGTGCTTGGGGGAAAAGGTCCCTGATTGGTTGAAAGAAAAACCATTTACAAACTCTCGTTACCTAAGTTAGCCTACTTCTCTCTGTCAGGTAAAAAGAGAAAAAAAAAAATACGTGATGTATATTTTACTGCAGGTATGCACCAAAATTAATCGTGATCGTTAACGAAACGCCGTTTTTCCTTCTCCAATAACGCTCTCTGGAAGTTGGATCTCCAGCTGTCGGGGCAAATTCACCAAGCACTGAGGTTTTTACAGCGATTCCTCCCCACGACATTTACCCGGATAGGCTAAGAAAAATGACGATAACGTCCCGTTACACTGCGTATTGCGGATGGCTTACTTCTAAACCGTATGCTTTATAGAGATTGTCTATATTACAGAAAAGCATTTCTATCAAATTAAAGCCTTGTCTTTGAAGGAAAAGAAAAAAAGATACATATCCTCCCTGTCAGTCACTATTACATTGAATATCAAACCACTGTCTTAAAGACTAGGGGTGAAAAATACAGCATTGTAAATGCCTCCTATAGGCGACCGATACATATTCAAGACACGTTACCTCTTGCATTAGTCATGCCCATCTGCCAGTTGTGAGAAACGGGCATGAATCGGAGCCACCGCATTTACATGTGGCCCTGAAACGCGTCTCCCGTGAAGTTCGCGCAGGCGCGCTGGCTGCCGACCGCGGACCTGACCTCCACTCCTCGCCTGTCCACTCTCAGCAAGCTTGTCGCCATGTTTAACAGTAAAACTTAAGGTTCATTATACAGTACCCATTAAGTTGTTTAAAACTGCACACCCTGCAAAAAAAAACAACAAACAAAAAAAAAACAAAAACAAAAAAAATTCACATAATGGAAACAAAAGTCACCCCCACCTATTTCCCAGCAGAGAGCAGTGGCATCGTGAAGCACAGCGCTTTTACTCCAAGACACCTTTTGGTCAGACGATATAAGGAGGTGGGCAGCTTATGGAGCAAAACAAGTGGGACTGGCAGCTCAGTCTGGTCTTGGGAATGAGAGATGTGCAATGGAAACCAGTCAGCCAATCACAGGTAGGGATGGGGCCCGAAAAGCTGCGGGAGGACAACGGAATCCAGCAATGATGGCATTATGGGACTGCAGCGAATTACAACCAAGTTCCGGGGTTGGGGGCGGGATTACGGAAAGCTGATAAAGTGCAGCTGTACCTCCCAACCACTATCAACTGGGGGAGAGGAGCACCTGGGAACTACAGATGTGGGTGCAAGTGAGAGCGCAGGTGACAGGCAGCACCAAGTACAGTACATGGAAATTAAATGGGGGGGGCAGTTGTATTTACATCTGGCTCTGGGAAGAATGACGGAGGTGAGGGCGGGAAGGGAGGTAACATGAATGAGCAAAGCAAAAAAAGCAGCAGGAAGCAAAGAGGAAATCAATGTGAATGCCATTTAAGCCTGAGGAGGCCACTGCAGGTGAGGCCGCTGGGCGCGAGGAGCAGGGCGCGGTATAAACCAGAAAGCTCACAGACGGTGTGGAAGCACGGCATGGAGAAAAGCAAGCGTGGCTCTTTTTCTTTGTATTTTTAAAACGTTTCTTTATTAATCCACCTTTGACGACTTTAAAAACAAAAAAATTTAAAAAGTCTGACACCTATAAAACAATGACACCTGATTTTGCTCTGTGAGTGTCTGTCCGGCCTCTGCGCGCCTTCCCCTGTCCCCCCCACCCCCGCACACACCCATCCCCCCCGCACGCTCAACAGAAACCCTGGCGTGCGACACAGAATCGTCACGTATGTGCGAGGCTGCCTGTCAAACCCCCCTCCCCCCCACCACCCGTCCCTTTAAAGTGACTGGCATCTCTGACAGATTAAGGGAGAGGGGGGGCCTTACATAAACAATGGCAGGATCCCTCCCACGCTGGCCGTGACGCACAGCGGGACTCCTCGGTGCTGCCACCGTGTGCGCGTTCAGAGTGAGCGCGCCGGAGGAACGAGGGCAGGGCTTTAAGGGCGCAGAGGAAGGCCGGGCACAGGTAGGACATCTCGTCACAAACCTCTCAATCGTTCATGCACACCTTAAAAGTTACGCAGTACCAGGAACCAGGAGACCAGAAACAGAACCCCAGATACTGCTTTGCCGCTGTTTGGTGATGGACGAGGGATGGAGGAAGGAAGGGG
>JAODKN010000045.1:15602622-15615893 GCA_026774425.1 Petrocephalus zakoni
CCCCCCCCCCCCCCCCCCCCCCCCCCCCCCCCCCCCCCCCCCCCCCCCCCCCCCCCCCCCCCCCCCCCCCGCTCATAACCAGGGTGCATTATAGAAGTAAAGGTTAACATGTAAATACTAACTTTTAAGAGAGAGTGAGGTTTCATTAGCTGTGGTGAGGGAAAAGCTGAGGTGTGTGGGACACACTGTATATACACAAAAGTGCCAGTAGGGGGAGACATATCTAGAGCAGAATGTTTGCTAGCCTTTCATGATGTTAACTAAATAGTTTTAATGACTTCTTTATTATATTCTTTTTATATAATTTTCAATTTGAGGACCAACTTATTAATTCAGTGTAAAAACCTGACGTAATAATTTTAGGGGGGGGGACGTGTGTCTGTCAGGTGTACAGTACAGTGTCAAATCTCTGCAAGTGTGCAAAGAAGCATTGCTATTATGGGATATCATTCCTTCTCAGTCTGATGGAAATCAGGATTAAGCAGGCGTAGCATACAACTTTGTTTCTGATCGCTTCCCAGCACTGATATTTGCCAGCTTGCAAAAAAAACACAAATAAAACTGATATAACTGTCAAAAAATTTTCTGAACACTTTATTTTGATTAATCCAGAAAGCAACTTTATTTTATTATATTAAAAACTAATTGTATTGACTTGCAAAACCAATAAAATTGCAATGAGACCACAGAACACAAGAAACATGCGACGTACTTGGAATCGAATCGTATCAAAAACGTCGACAACTTCAGCCCGTAAATGAAATGTTACTGCTTGGTAAAATACTGTCCTGCTCTTCTCAGCTGCCTGCTGCTCCATCCCTTTCACCCACTACACCACTCATACCTTCTCACATTTATTACACAGCTTATGGTTGTCCCTCCTATCCCTTCCTATTCCTTCCTTTCTCTCGTTACTTGCTCTCCAGCTCCATGACTCTCTGAGTCAGCTCCTCCACTGTCTCCTTCAGCTGCTTCACTTCCTCCTGGATGGAGCGCAGATCCTAGACAACACAAGACGTATGAGATGCATTGAGCGTTAAAGAGCGATACTCCAAGGAAGTGCGATAACCGAGTGAGATAATGATTTTCCTCAGTCCGACGCAGCTCTGCATCATCGAGACAATGCCGGCGTGGTTCCTCGCAGAGAATTAGGTGCCGATTGTATCCTCTTACCGCACTGTCACCGTTCCTGTTTCCACTGCTGCCTGATGTGGTGCTCAGCAGACTCTTGTGAACTTTGAACTCTTTGGTCTTAGTTGCCACAAAGCCGTCTTTCAAAGAGATGAGGATCGGTTGGCCATCCTTGCCGGCAAACCAATCAGAGGCCTCCACCGAAGGCTCAGGACCAATCGTGTCGGGGTAAAGATCTTCCTGGAACAGGTCAGACTGAGAACGAAGGCGAAAAAAATCAACTCTTAGAGTGCATGATGAAATCTGCCAAATCAAATCCTTAAAACGGTCCATGTGACACACGGACAACCAATACCAATTGTGCACATACCTTCCGAGGTACGGTCATGACGATGGGTTCACACTTCCGCTCATGGAGTTTGTAAAACCTGACGGGAGAAAAACACACACAGATGGTCAGGACAGTCTGTCATGAGCGGTCGCTGTTGTCCATGACAGAAGCAGGGCAGGTCCTTGGGTCTCACCTGGCGATCTCACATTTGTTGACCTCCAGGCCTCTCTTTGGCATGTAGCCCATGCCCTTCTGGCTCTCCTTGCTGGTGTACATGGACAGGTAGTGCACGAAAGGTGCTTCGTCCGTCACCTCGAAGTACCGAATGCTGCTGTCTCCCTGGGAATTGGCGGTGCAGAGTTACAGATCAGCAAAGCCACCACCGTTGGCCTCAAGCCCCACCCCCCCCCACAGACCCCCACCCCTCCCCCCACAAGGTGCAAAACAGCTGCTTTCAAGTGGCAAGCTTGAAAGGCAGGTCTAGGCATGATGCCTCAGTGTGGATCACAGTGAGTTTGCACGCACATTTATATACCATGAATGAACTGGATTTGGGTTTAGCTCACACTGGTGGTCACTGGTGACACATATAACAAGTCAGCCCAAATGTGTATTTTGTTAGGTTTTTATGGACGTTGTTTGCATCAACAAGGATGCAGGGACAGGTGTCCCTGGCTTTAGCCGTACCTTGCCACAGAGGTAGATGATTCCAGTGTCAGGGTCAAAGAACGGCAGCAGGACTCCGCTGCCCGTGTCCAGCTCTTGTAAGGTGAGAGGATCTGAGAAATTAGCCTATCAAAGCACAGCAGCAATTAGTACTGCTGCGGCTGCCCACTAGACCTCCCAGCCACTAGGGGGCAACAGCAACAAAGAAGAGAAGGCTACTTACTGGGTCCCACAGTGCCACCTGTCTCTCGCTCATTCGACTGAACCCAGTGGTCAGGATCTTGCCCTCAGACACAAACACTGCCCTTACAGGCCGTGGGCCTTCATGAGGCTTCTCCTTCTCCTGAAAAAAGGGTAAGCAGGGGACCAGAGGACACACATGAAAGGGGAGCAGAACCTCACATTTCAATAGACTGACATCAAAAATTAAGATCATGTTACACCCTGTGGTCATGCGATACTCTGTTTTGTTAAGGTCTAATTCCAGTGTTTCTCAAACTGAGCCCTGCAGACCCCTAGATGGTCCAGCTAGAAGGGAGCAAAAATGTGCACTGTCTGGCAGGTGCTGGAAGGGAGCAAAAATGTGCACTGTCTGAGGGTCCCCGAGGACTGGCTTGAGAAACACCTTCCTGTAGGATGAGGGGAACTTAGGGGAACGCTGAACTCCAGGCACACGGATCATAGAGCCAGGGGCCGGGTGTAAGCCTGCAACCCTGTGGAAAGTTTGGGGGGACTCACAGAGATGACAGTGCCTTTGCGGGGGTCCAACAAGCGCAGTTTCTTATCCTTGCAGGAAGTGAGGATACGTGATCCATCCGAATTCCAGCAGGCGCTGTAGATCATGTCGGTGTGGACAGTGTCGATCTGCACCACAGCCTCGCCGCATGCCACGTTCCACAGGATCACCACATTATCACAGCCTGGGGGGAGGGGGGTGTGTCAGAGCTATTGAGGGTTGGTAAGCTGATGTCATTCTACAGGCAGTGACTGAGGACAGCCCTGCGGGGTCCTAAGGCGACTTTGGTACATACCAGCGGTCAACAGCACGTTGTGGGCTGTGGGGTGCCAGTTGAGAATGCCCACTCTTTTGGAGTGACCCTCCAACTTCACCACGGGCTCCCTCAGTGGGGAAGTCAGTCCCCCATCTGGGATTTCCCAAATCTGCAGAAGGGCCACAGGTCAAGGGTTAGCCATTAGCATGATGCTAACCGCAGTCCAAGGGTGGGCGATTAGCATGATTCTAACCGCAGTCCAAGGGTGACCCATTAGCATGATGCTAACCACAGTCCAAGGGTGAGCCATTAGCATGATGCTAACCGCAGTCCACATGCCCACTCCCTCTCCGGCCCACGACCCTCACCATGACAGTGCAGTCCTCCGAGCCGCTGGCAATGATGTTGTCGTTGTGTGGGCACCACTCAATTTCCAGGACCGGCCCTTTGTGACCGCACACGGTGGGGTAGGACATGTCAATACGGCCCGTCTGGGGAAGGGGGGAGGGATGATTACTGCGTGCCAAGGTAAACTCAAATACATGAATTCATCTATGAACGTGCATACAAATGAATGCAGACAGGCATGGAAAAGCCATTATGTATACGGTGCCCAGAAGGAACTTGGAACAGGCATGTGATGGTGGTCAGACACAGGACTAAGGACACAATGAGAGAAAAATACATAATAGAGAGATAGCATTAGACAACGGATTCCAGGTCAAGATCGAAGTCTCCAGGTTCCCATAATGCATCTGCTGTGCCCAGGGTTGAAGATTCTGGCTATAACATCCTTCTCAGTGCTGCTGCTGCTTTTTCCAGCTGAACCTTCTGATAGACTAAAGCTGTCTTAATGATTGGCGAAATCTCACTGAGGGCTTGATCACCAGCAGCCACTGGCGTCACTCGCTCGGATAACCACAACGGGCATCAAATGATGTCACAGGAAGTGAGGTGAGCTTTGAAGTCTCGTGTCTCCCATCAATGAACGAGAAACAGTGTACCAGGGTAATATGGTTCCACTAGATTAGTTCATTATTTGTTTGGTGGTTGAATGTTTCAGTGATTCGTTTTTTTACAATTGTGTTTTTATTTCAGAGGACCGTACGTCACTTTGCGTACCTGTGACTGGAGCGGGGTATGGGGATTATAATCATTTTTATTTTTTCAGATGTTGCAGTTTTGTTGTGACACCCCTGTATTTTTATGACAGTTAATCAGTGTTTGTGTTCTTGAAGTACTGTTGGAATTAAAGTACTGTTATTTTTCTATAAATAACTATCCCCTGTATAATATGGATTAATCCATACCCCTGGCTCAAGGGGAAAGAAACCCCATTTTTCTTTTCTTTCAACACACCGTATGCAAGTGAAAGGTGAAGAGAGAGAGAAGACGTGCCTTGTTAACTTATTTGTAATCTCTCTGTTCAGGAATAAACCCGTAACAATCGGCCTGGTTGTGAGGCAGACAGAAGTCCATGACAACAGCATTGTACAAAACGGATGCTTACTAAAGGGGAAAGATACATTTCTGCAATAAAATGTTGCTATATTTAAACCGCATATTAGAAAACAAAGTTTGCGTCCTGCTCTGCTGGGCAGTTGGGGGACTTCTCAGTGATCAGGTGTGAAATTCGTTCTTGGTTTGTAACAGCAGCTGGACTTCGGTCACATTACACATTTCTGTGCATCTCGATCTGCAAAAATAAAAAAGAACTGCGAAATGGAGCCTTCCCGCCACCAGGTGGCGTGAGACCTCGAAGAGGTGGCCGTGCCCGTCGCTGCGCCTCTTGCACAACGCTCAGCTCTTTCTAATTTTATCTCTGGTTATCGCAGTCCTCATGCCCTTGGTGCTCAGCTAAAACGTGCACTGGCTTTGTGCCTTTCGCGCCGTCACGTGCGCCTGACGGGCCTCCCGAGTCTCTCTCCTACACCTCGACAGGCCTCGGCCCCGGGCCGCAAATGGGCAGACAGGGATGATGCTCTGCTCTCCTTCTCTAGAGACTTTACTATCTTAAACCTGAAATCTCCCTACAAATTTCTTTAACGGTGACAAAAAAAAATGTGGCTGAGCTCGGAGAGATCAGGTGAACATAAACCGACTATAAGCAACCTGGGGGTTTTCTGTCGTTTTAACGCCGTGCTAAGTCGAGTTGAGTAAAAATCCTCCATAGCCAAAAGCCGGCATAACTGACACGGGCGTAGATGATAAAACACGTGTTTGTTTACACCCACTTCCGCTGGAGGCCCCGCCCCCGACATCCGGCGTCCAACCACAGTGACAGAGAAGGCTTCCAAATATGGGAAAAAAACACAACAGGGCAGCGAGCGACATGCAAACCGAAAGCCTGCCTGACACTTCCTTATTTAAGAAAGTGTTATTTTTTTTACTCAAAATCTAAATTTCAAAACCTTGAGTGAATGTCTCGCCTTGGCCGGTGCAGCTAACCGTTGGTTACGGGTGAGACTTAGGGCAATCTAACAGACAAATGAACCCCTCGCAGAGGTTTGTTCCCTTTCACACTCAAATCCATCTCATTAACAGCAATTTTAAGAGCGAAACATGAACCTATTAGCAAATGCAATCTACCTTAGTCGTTTCTTAAGAGTCTGATTATTCCACAGGACACATCGGTATGACCTAATTATGACATCATCAATTGTCATCATCACACAGTATTCTTTACAACAACTAACCTTACAACAAATAACCAATTTCAAAGGGGCTTACTTATATAAAATTTAGATGGATGGCCCTGCTAAAGGGCTAGACTTCTACAGTGGATCTACTGAAGTATGCATGTAGTATGTTAAATGCAGGTGTCGTTCATGAGGTTGGTCTGCTAGTTGTGTGGGCTGCTTTAGTAAATGTTACAAAACTTCCGAGATGTTGATGTCTTGAACTCTCCACAGAACAGCCTGCATCTTTGAACTAGCGCCTCATGAACCTCTTTGAAGTTTCCCCACCAATTTCACTCCTGATATCTTGCACTCCATAACGTATCCTGCAGCAATGCTACGGCAATCAGTCTTAACAATGATTTTGGCTCAAAATGAATGAAAGTGTTACTTAATGCTTGAGTTTTACTGGATGCCTTCCAGCAAACCATTAAGGGCTTTCCATCAGGCATCAAAATTTACCCAACAGGTGAACCCAACGTTATGCTAAAGACGCTCATTAATCCGTGTGATGTGATTGTCAATTGCCTGGCTTCACTAATAAAAAAGAAAAAGAACCTTCATTCAACACTTTAGATCGCCTAAATGTCAGTGAAGCCCGACAGCACTGTACAGTGTTCTTCCCAAATCACTCAAACTGTTGACTGCACTCAGCAATCGCACTGTTAACAAATTATTCACAGGCAGCTCCAAAGTCCGACGATTGTGTGAAAGGCAAGAAAATGGTGCAAAAAGATGGCACGTCCACACATGGGAGGTGTTAAACGAGCTACGAAAATGTCTGCATTGACTTTGCATTGAAGAAGCATCTATTTATATTAAATAAAATGCATTTTTTTAGGCTTTGTTTTCATCAAGCCTTATTGCATCGCCAGGAACGCTGGAGACTCAAAGTTCTGCAGGTTTCTCCGTAAAGGAACATTGCATGAAACCTGGAAAGAGTTCAAAGAGTGCACAAGTTGATGCTGCACTGCTTGGTGCAGAAGGCTGACGGGCCTCCGGGCCTACCTTACTCAGGGGCAGCACCATGAAGGCTCCTCCGCCACTGGCCTCCACGATCATGGCCACGAACTTGGGGTTGACGGAGCAGAAGGTGCTGTCCCAAGTCATTTGGGAGATGCGGATGTCATCGTAGCACTGATCAGCCTTCACCCCCTGTCCGAAGACGTGGCGAAACTTGCTGGTTCTGACCACTTTCTTGAACATGATGGACTGTTGTGACAGACAGAAGGTAATGGTAACTGAAAATGCCTTTATACTATATACACCAGACCAAGCCAGCGTTATCAAGAGTGATTGTAACACCACTAACTTGTTTCATTCTCCGTATACTCTCTACATTACATCCTATCACCACTGAGACATCCAGATTTCAACAGCGTTTAATTACTCAACCATGCTAGCTGAACCTTTGTTTATGCTTCACAGGTTATGAAGTAAAGGGATCGCCCCTTCACACCCCGATCCACACAAGCCCGAGCTGAGCCGTGGGTAAGGCGGGGACTTGGAGAGGGCATTCGCCGTGCCGGCTGTGTCTCAGGCCGGCGCTGCTCCAGAACACCGTGAATTGTTGTGCAGGAAAAGGAAGTGGCGAGGCTTTTGAAACCGCCATGCACTAAATGGCAGACAAATGCAGACTGCAAGGGTAAAGACATACTAAAGTTTGGGGGGAGCACGTACGCGCAGAGTATTAAGGAAGCTCCGCCATGTACTGACACCCAGCGCAAACATTCAGCGGCAGGTGTAAGGGCAGCAGAGGGGAGACTGCCAAACCCAACGAGAGTTTCGAAACTTCCGCTTGTCTGAGCACATTGTTGCTCGCCCTTGCGATACAGCCACATCGGACGCACTCACCCTCGCGCGCATCCTCGACTTATATGGGCAATGATTGCCAGGCTCCGCCTTTCTTACCATATAAGGGTGTCCCGGGAAATGTTAACAAAGCAAAATGTAGGTCCATGTCTTTCACCATGAATGTATAGAAATATACTGTCATATTATTTTTATTGTGCATACATTATCAATTAAAAAAGACATAAAATGCAAGGGCATCAATAAACACGTATTTATTTATTGAGAAATTACCGGGAAATACTATAATATAAAGGACAATTGATTTTCATCAAAGAAGAAAAAGCTGTTTTTGAACAAAAATGAAATGGGATCAGTGACATTTAGCAAGAGGTGGAGGAAAAATAAGCCGGTCAAATATCCCCCCCTTTGCCATCCGCAGTTTCTCTGAAACACACACACACTTCTCACAGACGCTAGAGTTCACATGAATAAAAATTACAGCGTTCAGCCAAATTCCATGTAATATAGACGGCTTCGGTTGTTTGGCATTTGCTAAGGTGTACAGTTAGATTACATCATCTACTCCCTGAACTGAGGATTAATTAAATATATTTTGCAGAGGATAGTATAATACTGCATTGCATCTGCTCCTTAAACCAAAGCAAGAGAGATGATTCCCTCCAGACCATCAGATGAGGCTCCATACCGGATTTCAGTCACATACAAGTGAAAATAAGGACAGAACAAAACACATATAGCATGATCTGCACGTTCAGAAGGACATTATAAGTGTATTATTATTATTCCCATTGTCAGGTATATAGCGCATCGATTTCCCATCAGCTCATATTCTTGCATGAATTCAGGAATAAACGTATGGTATAATTATTTAAACCCTCATCCCTCGGTATGTTTTTATCCTAATCCGAAAATATTAAAGACTTTACAATACGCCTTGCAATTAACGGAAGGTTTCCAGCTGGATGATTACTTCCGTGGAGATTGCAGTAAATGAAACCCTGAGCAAAATATTTATGCTGCTATGAAGAACTGAAGTTTCTGAAAAGCTGGACTCGCGTACACACTTCCTCTAATCTGCAGCCGCGCCTAACTTTGAATGCCCAAACCCAGTACACCGAAACGGCTAGACAGCTCGTCTCTGCCAGAAGGGCATTTTAATAGAGCCTTGCATTTAACTTTAATTAGAAAACTCGCCAATTCAATCATAGGGCGAGGTCTATAAGCATTAAAGCATCAAATGGACTTAAATTCACACCAGTTGCTGTATGATGCATAAAAAGAGAGATGGGGGTCACTACATCTATTCGCGCTGTTAGGAGCCGGAGAGAGCTGACCTGCTGTCAAGCGGGAGGAGAGGAACCGCGGTCCGAGGTCGGCTGAGGTGGATCCGCCAAAAGGGAGACTGCGAGAAGGAGAGATTGTGTGCCGGTAGCCCCGATAAGACCTTTTTAAGTGATGGAGGAAGTGAAACAGGCATCGATGGAAGGGGGTGGTGTCTGCATGTAGTCGCTTTTCGAAAGTAGAGCAACAGGCATTTCTGAACGTCAAATGTTAGACTGCCCAGGCTTGAAACACATTTAGTAGGATGGAACATTTATTCATGAACCAGATTCCCATGTATTTTACCGTATCTAAATATGAAAATAGAACTTCTAACAAAACTTAATTTTAAGATTTAAGTAGGCCTAACAAACAAATATAATAATTAATACACTCTTATTTCCAGTAGTTTGCCACATAAACAGGCAAGGTTCCATTAACTTGGACATTTATAGTCATGATTATGTCCAGTCTCAGCCAATTACAGGCTATAAGATCAGCAATGACTTTTTAAACAGAGCCCAAGCTGGAAATCATCAGGCGCCAAGTCGGTGCAAAGGGGGAAATCAGGACCGTGGTATTTCTTGAAACACGTAGCCTACAGATGCTTTCGTGAATCATCTGCGACGTGCCTTAAAAAAATATATGTTCAGCCGACGGAAGGCGTTTTGGCAGGGCTGTATTGCGATAGGCTGCCACAAATCACTATTCACTGAATATATTTCATCAATAAAGCTGCTTCAGAGAAATCGTCGGATTCTGCAGCGTAATCAAAAGGCAACAGTGAAATATGCCAGTCTGCGGGTTAGAAAATATAGATAGTTTATTGCACAACGTTCTAGAGAACGAGGGCCTATTTTCCCGATTAAAGTTAAAATAAATGTTTGCCTATGGGAGGAGGGGGGGGCAGAAAGAAACAAAAAACATAAAACTAGCATCGTATTGGTGGCAACCTACAAATGAACAAAAGGACAACGACGCTCTAACGTTTCGCAGATAACCCCGAGCGACCAGAGTCGCCATAAATCACCTTTTCGCATAGAAATTGCACAGATGAGTAGAGGCGCCGAGCTCGCCTTCGCCTCCGGGGCGCCTGCACCTGCTCCCCGGTCATTAGGGCAGTACGCGCTCAGCCCAGCAGATGGCGGTAAGACGCGGATGTGAGACTTGGCCCGATGCTCCGATTATGAGACGCGGATAAGACGGAGAAACACGGAATGACGGACCGACCCTCGGAAGCACCCATTCATTCTTAATGGGCCTCTAGGTTAACGCGAGTTATACAATATTAGAAGTACTAATCACCCTCAGAGTAGTCATGGTTTATTTTATTTATTTTAAAACAAACAGGCTATCCAGCACCAGCATACTAAAAACATTAGTTATACATTATTTCAGCTATTATCAACAAAAAAAACAAAAAAAATTACAGCGAAGGATGATGGCCAGGTTCCAGTTCTGAAAAACAAATGTCAAAAAAGTGGGGGTTGAATATTTTGCCCGCCATTCCTCACCAGTCCCAGCAGACCTTTCACCCTCCCAGTGACGATCTCCATGCAGTCAACTGCAGACAGGTTTTCGACTACTGGAGTCATCCGCACCTTTACACAGAGAGGGTGATGGGCCTCATTATTATTTTCCTAGAAAGAGAGAGTGTGGACAGGGAATTATCCAGCCCTCACAGAAACCTGTTTTCAAAAAGGGAACCAAAGCCTTCACAATAAAACTACAGTCAAAGTGACCTGAGACAACCTGGTGACCAGCTCCATCATGGCGATTATTATTTTATTTCGAACTCTAAATGTATTTAACAGACACATCCACCTTAGTGTATATCAGGTTATGCATAGATATTGAGTAATCCGAGGTATTCACAACCCTTAGTGACCCAGACAGGAATTAACACCAAGTACCAATGCGAAGTATTCACCACCTCATTTCAGTGCGCCTTTGCCTGCCTGGCCAGGGGCCGTACAGAGGGCCACTCTGACCTCTGTTCCAGCTCGTCTGTGGATGCGTCTCACTACGTTGAGAGTAAACACACGATTAGGGACGGAACTGGAGACTAGATGTTCCCGATAATTAAAAAAAGAAAGGAATAATCTCTCACCCCACTTCCTATATACGTGATTACATATCTTACATGCCAATACAGGTAGTCTATCTCACAGAATCCTGGCTAAAGGTGGATATCGCTGAGTGTTAATCTCTCCCATCCCTGTTTAAATTTAGTTCAAAATGTGTTTAAATTTGCATAAACAGTTGGCTTTACATTTTTTATATTCACTTTATATAATTCTAGTCATTTACTTTGACCCAAAGCCCTTCTTTAATAATAAACAGTATGGTTTGTAAGATATACATCAACTGTCCCAAGTTTGTCTTATATTTGAAGTGGTTCCAAACCCTTCCACATAGCATGCTGGTTTTTGATATGTATGGTCTTGCTTCTCAAAATTTACCACAGGCAGGTTCATGATGAACGACGTGGCCGTTAACCTGGCCTGTCCAATTCTGGTCCCACAGGGACACTCAGTCCAACAAAGTACCAGTTTGGTGTGTATGAAGCTACAATAGGCCTTGTCGTGGAGAGACGGTTGGGGAAGGACGGCCGTATGCTTCTGTCGTACCAATAGACCTTTCTGTAGCCTAGCAGACTTCAGCTCATTTCCTGCTAAGACAAGAGATGCTTAAAGTGACTCAACTTCCTGTAGGGTGCGTGAACGTAGTTGTAAAACATGGAATAAGCCACAGAGAAAGGTCTCATGTTGTTTACTGAGCATTCAGTGACCTCAGCTTCCAGCCATGAGGGACCAGCAAATGAAAGAGGACATTGAGCAGACGTTCTTTGTGACAAACGTGCAAGTTTCATATAGATCTCGGGATACTCACGCCTCGAGGCACATTCACCTCAAGCTGAACATAAAACGAAACCCTTACATAGCCTACATTTTTAATTGTTTGCATTGTACTGCAACCAGAATGCCTGCATTTCTGAAGAAAACTGTCAGTGCAAAACACAAAAATTCATAATGCCATCATTTTTTTTTTTTTTTTTACAAAAAAAAAAGAATTCAACTGATATGTCTGGAGTTTCACTTTGATAAGATCGACCTTACGCAAGCTGGTTTTCACTGTAACACTTTCTGACTTCGCATTCAAAGCAAAACGTCGCTTTTGTAGAAAAGCGACTGGATCGGTCTCATCTGCTGCACGTTACACTGAAAAAGGAGGGAATCAGAGGTTCTTATGTATGACATTACGTAATATTACGTAAAGGACCCTAAATGAAACAGTCATCTGCTGCACATCAGCAGTGAGCTTCCCACCCTACAGTACTACACAGTCCAGAATGCAGGTCAGCCCAGCTATGGAGGAAACGCAACACGGTTCATTCAACGGATCAGCTGGCAACACGCCCTTCGCTTGAGGCAATGGTTTCTCATATTTACTACTACCAAAGAACGCCGATTGTGGTTAAAGTGGGCAATTATAATAATCCTGACAAGAAGTCCAGTCCCGGCATAGTGACACCAAAACACAGCCAACGTAATACTATTAGGCAAGTTCTGGGCATCAGGTGGCACAAGAGTGTTTTGGACAAGCTGGTGAGCTCTACTGGCAACCAACTATGACACACGAAGAGGTCTTAAGTCAGGTGACATTGGCATATCTCCCACTACATACCGAGCTGCTGAAATCGTTATAAAAATAAAGTTAATCTTTTATGTGTTGAGGTAGCCAACGTCAAGGATAATTGGGACATTCCTAAAACATACTGCCGGTTGCTGTAACGGATTTAATAAGGAATAACTTCAATTAAAAAAAATTGAATCTTAGATTAACATTTGAACCACCAGTCCAGGTCAAGTAGTAAGTACGGTGAGGCAGAAGTATTAAGAGTGTCAAATGTGGAAACAAATATAACGCTTTGTGACAAACCACACATCTAGCACACTAACAGCGCCAAAATGTACAGCACACGTCTGCGTTGCCGATGGCTGAATATCCGACTCAACAGCGCCCCCCTCCCCCCGCCGTGTGAGCTGCAAATGCATTCTGGACTTCTATTGCCACATTCCTTTGCTTGATGAAATGTAAACACATGGCCCCCGCGGCACTGCAGGCAACCGAAAATAAAACAATAAATATTAAAAATATTATAAACAGAAACGTCAACAGATGATGTAGGTCCCTCTGAATGACACCGGGGGGGGGGGGGGGGGGGGGGTAAAATGTGCCAATTGATCTTAAGTCACAAAAGTGCAGCCCTAGGATGCCACTTATTGGCTGAGTTGGAAAAAACAATGCAGGGGTGTGGGGGGGGGGTGGCTTTAG
>JAODKN010000045.1:15648858-15665097 GCA_026774425.1 Petrocephalus zakoni
ATTGTGGGTGAGACAGACTGTTGGCATCACTTTTCATTCCAATATGGGTTTTTATTGTATGAAGGACTGTGAAAGATGTTGAGAACAGCATTTAAGAATGTTTAGAATGACGACTGATGTTTGAAGAGCCACATACATTTCTGGCACAAACACAGATTATAAGCCGCTTACCCACGAATGAAACTGTACAGCTGGGTGTGTTGACTAGAACATCCAATCAAAAATGTGAAACAGAGTCATGAGGAAGCTTGGGTACCAGTCTCCTGGATGTGGTGACAGCACACTCGCTGGCCAAACCATTCAGGAATCTTCCTGCTCTTCAGTTTGGCGGCCATGATTTGGTGCCCCCCCCCATTGCGTGGCTATCCTGACCCTGCAGACACCTGAGTGCGCGCCATCGTGGCACCAGCCAGGAGCAGCTCAGCCAAAGGCAAACAAGCAGTCGCATTCCTTCTCTCTGACTCCTTCCTGAGTCGGGCTCCGCCCGTCTGCCCAGGCCCTGCGACCCCCGAGCCTCGCGGAGTGGGAAAGGCGGACGAACGCCGTGCTGAGTGGCAATGCCCTGCTGAAGCAGCATGTTCTGCTAGCTTGGTATGATCTTCTGACTACTTATTAGCTACTTGCTTTTGAAACATCTGGGGGATGGAGGAGAAACAAAAAAAGCCACCTGTACCTTGGGGTTGGGGGTTAAACTAAGGGATTCCCAGGTATGAAGGAATAAATATGCCCCGATTTCCACCTCCCTGGTATCCAGCTACAGCACCATTCCCTCAGCCCGGCCCAAGATACTGACACACAGCGACCAAACTGCGGCTGGCAGTCTTCACTGAGATCACTGAGATCTTTCAGGCCAACATATCCACTCCTTCTAAACCAGTCAAACACTCGTCTGACGTAAAACTGAAGGGGGTTTCCAGATTTAAGTCAAATTCAGCATAGGACATACAACATAAAAGAAGCAAGACTCTCCTAAACGTGTGAACATCCCGGAGGTGGCCGCAGGGCAGCACCACGGGTCTGCTGTGACAGACCAGAAGCATCCCACGGTTTCATGAGCCTGAACGGAAACCTTTAAACGTGGTGGGCAAACGCGTCGCTTCATTAACGGTAGGTAAGAGTACATCTGACATCTGGAACCTCACCTAAGATGGCCTCTAAGGAGAAACAAAGAACTGGACTAAAGAAACTGCGAGTTTAGGGAAAAGACCAGGCCGGGGGGGGGGGGGCGGTGTTTGAAAAGCCACGAGGAAAGTGGCTTTCGAAAGCAGTCCTGGATGGCATCGCCAAGGGGGTGCAGAGTGACAAATGGAGGTGGCTCAGTGGGGGACCAGAATCACAGGCGCGCCGGCGCGCCACTGTACTTCTGCCCCCAGTGCAACGTCGACTGCGCAGCGGTTCATCACTCCAAAAATACCCTTCACCGCCTGAGATAGTGCCACCCCATTGCCAGAGACACCCTGACCTCATCCTTTCCGCCAGTTCCCGTCGTGCGAGGTAGACAGAGACAACACTGGCGGCGCATGGTCGGCTCGCAAGGCAAACAGAATCCTCAGCTCCTACTGCAGTCCTGTAGATCTGGGTAATAAAAACCTCAAAAGTTTGAATTTTATATCAGCAAGTATTTGAGAGCCACTTATTGGATCATTATTACCAGAGGATTTTGTTTCAACCAACTAGAGTTGAGCACTCTGTGACTGTGACTCTATATACTCAACTGATTGGTTGAAACAAAATCCTGGTCTGGATTTCTACTTTCTGGACCTGAAATTGACACCTCTGATTATTACAGCTCAGCAACATTACGCAGCAATAAGGTGAAGTCAGCCGAGTACCTGAATCTCCTGAGTGGCCAGGTTGTCCCAGCAATGGATTTGTTCTTCCCTAATGGCACGGGCATGTTCCAGGACGGGAATGCCGAGATTCACAGGCCGGAATTGTGAAAGTGTGTCTCAGGGAGCGTGAGGAATCACATTCACACGTTCAAGGTCTTTGGGATGGGCTGAAGAAGATTTTAGGGAGCGATTCAACTCACTTACCAGCAAGATCTTGAAAGGAAGTGAATGCAAATCTGGATGAAAAAAATGTTGGGATAAGTATTAGCAGGTGGAAACGATGCCATGATGAATGTGCACCTTAATCACAACTAAAGACGGTCCAACAAAACATTTAAGTGTGTAAAGACAGCCCTACAGACTAAGACACAATTTACTAGTTTCCCCCTTGAATTGGCACTTGGAAACCCCCTTGGTTACAAACCGGGCATAATTCCTGTGCCTGGGACAAAATTCAACTTCAACTCAGCCCCCGGCATAAGGATCACCGTCTCTCCTTAACCCCCCCACCCCCAGAAAACGTACCTGGCTGTCCACCCCCAGATGCCAGACCAGGTAAAACCCTTCTATCTCCCATGCAATTTCCACACTATGAGGTGATTGTCTGAAGCTGAAGCATGGGGCACACGAGGCAGGAGACCCGTCACAGGGTGCCAGCACCTCACCTGCTTCACACACACACACACACACAATATTTAGAGACCCCAATTCACTAAGCGTGTTTTTGCACAACCGCCAAATTTTAAGTCGCGAGTCCACAGTGTCAACCATCTCAACTCCATATGGCTAAATTTTGCGTGTTAAACATGTTTGACTTTCAACAGTCACGCTCACACAGGGGATGAGAGACACATGGACATCTGCTTTGGACTCGTCTGCATCTTGACGTTCCGAGGCAGGGATTGAACAGACGGTGATCGTCTGCCGCGGCTTTGGCTTTTGAACAGGAGGAAAAAAAATCAAAACGCAGTGAAGACCTCACTTCGCTGTGTTATGTCTATACATCTGTAGGGGCAGCACAACGCACCAGTGGAGCGAGATCCGTATGCCTACTGTCGTCTGTCTGCTAGTTTCAGCATGTGTGCCTACGGTAAGCTGAGACCAGTGCCCACAATAACAGAGAATCAGACTCCCAGACTAACTGGCCATTTCACCAGCTGAGTAACGGCTGGCCCAGGCATCTGTTTGCATTGGCGCATCGGAGGTAGAAACAGGGGTGTGTGCGCCAATAAAGAATAAAAACTGGAACAACGGGGAGCCACACAGGTACCAGGAGAGGAGCGAACAGGTGTGCGTGTGTGCGCTCATCCAGATGTTTGGGAACAGATGTTAGGATTAAGGTTACACAGACAGGTGGGTGTGATGTAGCACAACACAGCAGTGTATTTACACACAAGGCAAAAAAAAGATTAATGCTGTCTATAAATAAAGTATGTACACCTGAGAAAAAACAAGTAACAGGGCATAATGTATTTTGATTTTCTTGGGTCACACACAAGCAAGACAGAAAAACTGATAAGTTACGCCTATATACAGATCCGCACCCTGAAGCGTGTCACATAGGTAAAACCAGGCAGATTCATATTTTTATTTTTTGGAAATGTACAAGAACCAAAACATTACCACTGAATATACGTATTACGGAGCCCCTAAGAGATCAGGGCAGGAAAAAATATTTTTAAATAGTTTTGCGTTCCCTCGAAATAGTTTACGAGGCTGAAGTTGGTTTCTTATTCTGCAGTTTCTTATGCGCAAAATCCGTCCCACCTTCAATAGGCATAATGCGTTATCTGCCATATTCACAGAAATGTATCTGGTCAAAATCACAACGTAGTAAGTGCAAGAGTTGCTCTATTGGATGGCATTCGAATTTCGGACGGACGGATGTTGACCAGGTAAATTGCGGCAAATATGGGAGATCACACATTGTTTTTCAGTGAGTCTTAATGGGAAAAATGCGCATTACAGAGGGCATTATTTCTAAAATTCAACAGTAAAACATAGTGCAATTATTACACTTACTGTATCCATCACATGGTATTAAGGTTGTGAACCGACATTTTCATGTTGACCAGATAATTGCTGTAAATTGGGCAGAGCACGCACAGATGTTCAATGGGTCTTAATGGGAAACAATGCCAAAATCAGGGGCATTTTTTTTTATTTCTACAGTACAATAGCTTAAAACTGAGTTTAGTAAGTGCAATAGTTGCTTTCATACAGTATCAATGTTTAGAACGGACGTTTAGATTTTGACCAGATACATTGTTGTGAATATGGCAGATCACGCGTTATGCCCATTTAAGGTGGAACGGATTTTCAGCCTCGTAAACCATTACGAGGAAACTTAAAACTATTTATTTTTTTTAACTATCAAAAACTAAAGACTGGAAAAGTGGTGTAGTGCTAAAACAAAGCACCTGGTTGAATCTCACAACTAATTGGGTTAACTGCCAGCAGGTCAGTAAGATCTTTCCACAGAGGCGCAGAGTGTAGTGAAGCTGGGGAGTGAGGTTCTCCACTCTGTGAAAGCTAATTGTCGCTGCATCTACAAATGCAGGATGATAAGAAACTAGGATAACCACGATCCAGAAACAATGCCCACTCCCCAGCGCCCGAGCTCATATAAAATGGACTGAGGCAAAATGGGAAACCGTCCTGTGGTCTGACAAATTAAAATTTCAGATTCTTTTTGGAAATCACGGACGCCATGCACGTCCATTAGGCTAAAGAGCAGAGGGGCCATCCAGCATATCAGCGGCCACGTCGCAGTTCCTGCAGACCAAACCCTGAAACGAAAAAAATACAACAAAGGAGACAGAACTGTTGAGCAGTTGAAATCGTACATCAGGAGAGAACTGGATATTTCACTTTCAGAACTTAATTGCGTTAGAAGAGGTGATGCAACAGCAGTAAATACGCCCTACCTGTCCCAACCTTTTTGCAACGCGTTTTGCTAGCTTCAATTTCAAGTTGAGCATGCATGTCAGAATTTATTTCAAGATTTACATTCTATTAAATGAGCTTTTGGTTTGCAAAATTCCACACAGCGTCCTAATTCGTTTCGGAAACGTCGCACAGGCCATTTGTAATGCGTTACAATTTTACCACAAAGAACGTGTGGAGACCAAAACTGCCAATTTATAGCATAGCGCAAGGAGTGCTAACTTTAAAATGCTCGTTTTGGATTTGCGGTTAACATTTTTCAACGAGAAACTATCACAGCGTTGTTCATTCAACAGCTGGTCCCCTCTTCCCCATAAAGGCTTTGTTCCAAAGCCGATCTCGGGCAACATGCAGAAGTCAGGACACAGCGGAACCGAAGCAAGCCAACAAAGCAACGGAGTAGATGCGTTTAGGGGGACGGGGGGTTCGGAGCTTTTGGTACCGACCGATTTTGAAACTAACCCGTGCCCTTGCGCCATCGAATAATCTCGCAGCCGAATAGTAATCGATTAAAAATTGAGACGGGGGGAGCGCTTAAAACGTGGTTCGGAAATGATCCATACGGTCCCCCGTTACTGGTAAGAGAATAGATTAGATTGAAGACCCAGCAACGCGACATAAGGCACATGGAATAGTAAATATTTCCCAAATCCTGCTAATTACCGTTCGCTTATGATAGTTCAATACATTTCAGCTGAAGGAAAACTGCATTTGCGTCCCTTACAGCTGGCTCATCTGTCCACATTTAAAACGGAGAAACTGTTCACAGCATCTAGAATTTTATTTTACATTTGCAAGTGCTATACAGTTGTGACAAACACAGTATCACTTAAGTACATTTCAGTTTAAATTAAAATTGGTTAACAAAAAGAATTGTACACAAAACAAAAGGTTGAATAAGTTATGGTTTTAGGTGACACTTGAAAATAAGGGTTTAGAACAAAAGCCACCAAAATGAGAAAACGGGCAAAGAAAATGAGGAAAAGCAAACGGCAAATTGCAGTTATAAAACTGATCAAAAAGGTGTTGGACTTGTGGGATTATCCCAGCCAAAATAAGTATAAATGGGGCAACTTACATCCTGCTCGAACTGAGGCCGACAAGCATCAAAATACCAAAAAACTTCATGCGCCGAACAAAATCGACATTGCAAGTCACGTCGATTTGCCGATCAAGTGTTAATCGTGACAGGGCCGTCCACGTGGAGCCACACGACATGCGCCGTCAGCGCCCTCTGCTGGCGAGAGTTAGGATCACACTTTGGGTCTCTTCACCGATTTCATACCTGTACAAAAGTAAGGCCTGGACGGTGGGTCAGGGGTAGCAAATGAATGAAGTTACACCCTCCCGCGTTAAAAATAGCAGTCCTGTCTGGCGCAGCAGCAAACCAAATGCTCAGTCAGCCAAAAGCAGCCTGTCCCATGCCGGCCAGCCTCCCTCCTCCAGGGGTGTGCAAGGTTAAGAGGGGACAGCAGGACAGCTAGCTGTAGACCTCCTGGCAAGGACAAAAACAGGAGATCAACACCCCCCTCCCCTAGCGCCACATCCTAAGGTGAACACACAGCTGAAAGAGACCAGATCTCAGAGGCTGGCACTTACTCCATGCTGTCCTCCAGCTGGTGCACCGTGTGCTTGTCGAGGTACCGGCAGAAGAGGGAGAGCAGGTTTGACGGGAGAAGGAGAGGCTCCACCAGTGAGGAGCGGGAGAGCCGCCGGGCCACCAGGAAGACAGTCTCCGTCCTGAAAGAAAGTGGCGGGTTAGACTCGAGGTCATCGCCGTCCCGGCTAACGTCCCGCGTGCTCCTCACCAGGTCTCATAATCCCCGATTCCCGCTTCCATGGGGCTGTTGGATGACAGCAGCCTCTCTCCCTGAGAGAGCAGGGCGTACAGCAGAGAGATGCCAAACTGCGGACAAAAATCACAGTGCACAGCAATTAAGCAGAGGACACAAGTCGCTACCCTCAGTTCTGTGCACGGTGCTGCCTGGAACAGACTCCAGCGACCCCGCAGCCTTAAACCATTGGTACACTGGGCAAAAACATAATAAAAGGGTGCTGCAAATTCATAATACTATAAGCGTCAAGCCTGGCTAGTGTACAGCCCAAATCACACTCATAGCACCACCATTTCCCCAAAGTGTCATGGAACACAAGGTAGCAGGATTCAGGAGAAAGCAGACCTTGTTCTGACAGGCCATGGTGAGACACGTCTCTTTGGAATCGGGCAGTGTGGAGGTGAATCCCTTTAGGACCCCGATGAGCTGATTAAAGGACAGTCCTCCAATCACAGTACAGAGAGATGGGTACATAACCGGTAGGGCCTGAGTAGTTAGAAATGCTTCAGTGGTACACAGACCAACAGGACATTAGTTCCAATAATCTCTCTACATGCTTCAAAAATCGCTAGAAAACAAACAGGGGTGTGCAGCTTGAATTTAAGTCGAAATTAGTGGAAAAAGCTTTGTGAGGGAAGCCCGACCTCGTCCGTGTCTCTGCTCATCAGGGCTGGCAGGTGAGCAGTCACCACCTTCAGAACGTGCAGCGCGTCGCTTCCCGACAGGAAGGGGAGGAGCCGAGCCACCAGACGCTTTCCCTTTGACACCAGGAGGCAGGGAAGGAACTCCTCACCGTCCTCCCTGGGTTTGGGAGGGGGAACATGCTTCCAAAAAGCACATTTTGAATATTCTCCAGACTGCAGGTCTGGTAACCTGCCTAGACTGTACAGGTTAAACTCCCGATTAACTCACAGGTTAGGCGGGTGCTGCAGCTGCCTGTAGATCTGTTCCACTCGCCTCGTGATCTTCTCATCCAGTCTGGCCTGCTCTTCCTCGCGGAACACGGCCCGCTTCCTCTTCTCCCCTTCCTCCACTTCTAGGAGGACCATGAACAGCTGCAGGGGAACGAACGGATTGGCTGGCAGCCTAAACAAAACTCCGCCCCTACCCATAATCAGCTCGGCGGTCCTTGAAGCCCGTACCTTCTCGATGTTATGGAGCACGGTTAGCCTCTGCTGCCGGGCGTCTTTCTGTTCCTGTTCAGAGAAGTGAGACTGACCGGAGAGGAGAGGTCAGGGCGAGATCAACCACACATGCTCAGTTCAGACGCGCCCAGGCTGAGGTCCGAGCAGTCACCTCCTCTGGCAGATGTGCGTGGACGGCGTCAATGGCACGGCGTGGCGAGAAGCAAGTCGACACGGCAACCTGTCCCAGTGAGCCCTCAATGTGGACAACTAAAGAATAAATAAAACACAGTTACATGATCTTAAAGAGCTCAAGGCAGAAGCCGGAAGACTTGAGGAAGAGGTGGTGAGGAACCAACCCGGAGTGTAAGACTCAGTCTTGCTGACGTAAGGCGTCGTGAGCTTGGGGGGCTCCCTCTTGCCCCTTTCCCCCAGTATCTCCTCCTCGGCCATCTTGGCCTCCAGTCGCCGGTAATACTCCTGCCAACAGGCACGGTTTACCCAACATCTCAGACCCAACACACAGTACTTGTTTCATAAGGATACCAACAACATCAGTTATTTTACAGCAGATTTAGCTGTACAGTCACAGCAGCAGTAGTTCTGGGACAATGGGGGATTAGAAACTGAGGCAAAGCCATGAGACCTGGTAGTAGTAGTCATCCAGATGAGGGTTCTCGCTCTGAAGCTGAATCATCTGCAGTTTAATGATCCACTCCTTCTCCTTCATTGACATCAGCTGACCATTAGGGTCCAAGTTCTCACCCCTACGAGCAGATCAAAGGCATTTACCACTATGCATTTCAGAAGGACATTTGGTAGGGTTCCCAAAATAGCCGTTCTGCAAACAGCTACCTGTGCGACCGTTGGTGCCGGTGGCTCAGCAGCCTGCGATGCTGGGGGTGGAGCTGGGTCACATGACCAGGAAACCTAAGGGTCAAAGGTCACCATGAAGAACCAAGACTGCTTAAAAGCTCAAAATTGCTCCCACCAATGTAAACCACAAAAAAAGAAAAAAAAAGATTCAAAGATTCACACCTGAATCGTTGCATAGGATTGGCCGATGGGCTGTAGAAAGGGGAGGGGCTTGGAGAACGAGCTCCAAACCTCAGCTGCATCATTTTAGGAGTAAAGGGTTGTGGGACGGACGTGCCGGGCCGTGAAGGGGACATAAAACCACCACGCTGAGGACGGGGGGAGGAGGGGTCTTCCGTAAGAGGTCCCTCACAACAGTTTATAGGAGGAGCAAAAATATGACTGGCAAGATGGTCAATAACTAAACGTGGCACCTGTATGTAATGCTGTGGAGAGCCAAAGGGTAGACGGGGGCATACAGGAGATCGGGTGAGCAGAGGACTCATGGGCATCTGAGCGAGAGTGGTAGCAGTCATGTGACCAGCATCACAATGTTAGCATCAGCTAAATTAGGGGTCAACTGGCGCATCGTAGAGTCACACCTGAGAAAGGTACCTCTGCCCCAGGGGTCTCATGAGGGGCGGGTGGCCTCGCTGGCCCCCTCTCTTGCCACCTCCAGTTACTGGAAAAGGGTGGCGAAGGGGCGACAGGAAGTCCAGGTGGGCTGGGGGGGTGCGAGCCAGGTCCCGGCTGTTGATGACCGTGACTATAGCTTGGTCCTGGGAAGAGACCACATGCTACACCATTCGCGGCAAGTCGTTTGAAGAAGTGCCTAGACACACAGTGAAGGTAACGATACACAAAACTACCGTCTTACCTGTAGCATGGGCCCGACGGACTTTTGGCTGGAACCAAATGGAGACAGCATCCACTGTGTGTGGAAGAAGCAGAGGCCATTAGTCTTGCGGAACAACGAATGAAACCAGAATTGTGCAAAAAGGAACCTCGAGCTGATGCAAGGACGAGTAGGGCAGAGAGGTGGAAGAAGGAACAGGAAATGCATGCTGGGAACAGGAAATGCATGCTGGGAACAGGAAATGCATGCTGGGAACAGGAAATGCATGCCGCAGCGAGAGACTCACAGTGTCCGGATCCAGGCTGTCACAGGGGGAACCAATACCACTGTCCACTATAGCACTGTCCAGGCTCTGGGGTGGGAGGAGTTTAAACAGCATCAGAGGAAGGCTTTGGAACTGGGGGAGGGCGAGTGAATAATACTGGATGCAGGGTTAACATACACCTATAGTACTTATTGACGGGGTTCCAAACATCAGTGAGGGGAAGCATCATGATAAACAGCCTGGCTGTAATTGGTTCCCATTAGAATAAACCAGCCTGTGATTGGGCCATTTTGAAACAAGTCTGATTACAGAATTTGCCCATTTCCTCACCTTGAGACTCGGCCTGGTCTTCACAGTCCTCATTACGGCCGGGTCCTCAAACACCTCGCCCCTCCTCACAGTCCGTCTCTCCCTCGGCCGCTCATTCAGGACTGGCGGGACCTGGGTGGGGGGGGCCGGGGTGGTGGGAGTACATGGAGGAGGCGACGGCAGACCTGGAGACTCATCTCCACAGAAGACCAGGAGGTCCGAGGGGTCTCCTTCTGGTCTCACTTCAAGATCTAAAAGATACAGAAGACAACCGCTTGTCTCAGCACCAGGCACTACACAAGAGTATTTGAAGCAAGTAATAGCAGCTCAGCATTAAACACGTCCCAGGCCAAGGAATAAACATTACCCACAATCCTTCACGTCACGAAACGGACATACCAAGGCCAAAGGTTTCCTCATTATACAGATCTATGGCTTCGTCTTCCTCCCCCATCTCCTGCAGGAGAGTGCACTCCTCCATCCCCCCGTCATCTTCTGCCTCGCTACCACTTTCTCTGTCAGCTTGACAGTGGGTAGCTGGCGCAAAAGATTCAGATTCCTGCGGGATTAAACGGCAAACGCGCAAGTCGAACGTTTGCGTTGCTCGGGGCCATGTTACAGACCCGCGCCGGGGCCACAGCCGTCACTTGATTAGCCACTTAAAGTGCGCAAACTAAAAGGCCTCTCAGTTTTAACAAACCGATACTTAAATCACGCACCACCACGATCCTTAAAGTGGAAACGTTACCTTAAGTGGAAAATTAAATCAATCAAACACTAGCCATATTCTTTCCCCGATGAAACAACAGATATTAAAGTAATTACCCGTGTATCAAGGGAACGCTTACCTGCCGCTGCTCCGAGTCACTCATTTAGCAAACTACTCAGAAAGTCCCCTAAGGCACTTAGCTCCCCAGCTGCTTCTACGCGGACGAGAGCCATGGCTCCCAGTAACGCAATTTAACTACGCTCCACGTGCGGGAAGTGGGCGTGGCGGGCGACCTGCGCCTGCGCACTACGGCGGGGCGCGACCGGGCCGGCCGGCGCGTGGCACGTGCGCGGGCGGCGCGACGCCGTCGACGAGGCGCGCGGCCGCGACGTTATTATCCATAATCGGCGGAATCCTGTTGTTTTAAATTCACGGCAAAAGCTAACAAAGTTTAATACTAGCAAATTGTGCGACAAAGCGGCTGGTATTATTAAAAGTGTCCTTATGAACCACTTGCTTATGTTACCTGTGTTGTGGAATATGCGTTAGGAAGCCAGCCGTTCTCAGGTGCGTGTGCACGCACTGACAGCTCACTGAAGCCTGCCACAGACGTGTGCATGCTCGCCCACTCTTCCTTTAATACAGTGCCTTCACGCTCGGCCAAATATAAACTGGGGGATTCTTGGCAGTCGCACAGACTGCGCTGGGGTGGAGCAACGGGGTCCAGTCCGGAGGCAGAAGGACACGCGGACTGAAGGACAAGCAGACATAAACCAGGGAACGCGAAAGAGAGGTATGAACAAACAACCTTTTTCCATACATGCTGGTAAAAACAGCATTAAAAACATCTGTGTCCTCTTTTGACTTTGCATATTGAAGTTTACTATGAAACTGGTCTTGTTTACAACCATGTATTGACTAAATATGATAATATGACACGATTTAGCAAATTCATCTATTTAATTATTATTCAGAAGGGTCTTAAAGTTCTTAAAAATGTTCTTGATCGCTCAGTCTCTGTAATTAATTGCTTATCAGTCCAGTTCCCCTTGAAAACATTACCAGAAGTCCTTGGTCACCTGACTGCAGTTAATTTCTGCAGCCGTGACTCAAATAAACAAAACCTCCACTCCACTGTTCACTTATTCAGCTGGCTGTTAAAAAAAGACACAGGTTGCAAATCTCGGTATTTTTTCCGTAAGATGTGTTAAATAAAGTGCCGCAAAACATAAAACAACAGATCGGAGATAAGGAAACAGGTGGTGCGGCTCAGTCTGCAGCGTGAGGCTGGCGCCAGGCTGCGCATGTTAGGTGACCGTGCTCTTTTTGCGGCTTCTCTGGTGTCGTGCAGAAGGTGCAATATAGAAACGGCGCGTGCAGAGCTTTATGTTTTCGGTAGCAAACAGGGTCATCATGGTCGTTACAGTGAAATCACGTGCAGGATTGTGCCCGTCACTGATATGCAGAGATGGCAGTGGGGTGGTAACCTGATACATTATAAAATTATGCACTGATGGAGGAGTTTTAATGCTTCAAGCTGACTGCGAGTACAGCATCTGGGGCATTAAAACATGTAAGTTAATTAACTGTAATATTGGACATATATGTTACAATGACAGGCCTGTCCTGCCCCTGTGTATCCCGTGTGCAGGATAATGGCACTGCTCTCCTCCAAGACCCTGCTTTGGAGAGCTTTCGCATCCACAGCAGCTGGGGGTCACGGCGGTCATGAGGGTGGAGGTATTTCTGTCTGCCGTGCCTCCTGCTGCCACCCCCCCCACCCCGTGTACCCGTCTGTCTAGCGGCACTGCTTCATCCAGGCGCATTATTACCCTAGATCCAGGCGCATCATTACCCTGAGCATATGGAAACCCCTTGGCAGCGCCCCTGTCGCTCCGCCCTGTCCCTCTCCGTCAGCCCGCATTAACCCCCTAACCGCCCCCCCGGCCCCAGTCCGTTGCCTCGTGTTGCCTAGGGCCACTTGCCCAGATCGGAACCTCTTCTGGCCCTGCAGGGCGCACGTGGAAGATCCTGTCCTACGTGGTGGCACTGCCCGGCGTGGGCGTGTGCATGGCCAACGCCTGGATGAAGATGCAGCACCACTCCCACGAGCAGCCCAGCTTCAGACCGTACCAGCACCTGCGCATCCGCAGTAAGGTGACGGCCCAGGGCAGCAATGCAGCCGAAACCCACGCAATAAATGCAATAAAATCGACAGCATCTTTTCCTTCATTATAAGTCATTTGTAAAAGTGCCTTGTACACAATTTTGGCATGCAGCGGGCATTTTTGGTGAAAACCGGACCATTTGAGCATAATTTCGACATCCTTTTTTCTCCTCAATGCAGCCTTTTCCCTGGGGAGATGGGAACCACTCCCTTTTCCATAACGCTCACACCAACCCCCTCCCGACTGGCTACGAGGGACCCCATCACTGAGAACAGTGCCACCTGGTGGCGGCCTTGATGGGCACAAGTTCATCACACATCCAAGGGTATACCGGCAATACGTGCTTTCCCTGGGCCAACCGATGCAGATATCAGATGTGACCTTTCACTTTTAAAATTAAACAGTTAACCAAACTTGGTCTTTGTTCCTTTTTCCCCTCCCCAGCCAACAACATTTGTAAGGTCTTCCTAAAATGCAGCTTGAGGCAATTGTCGTGATTCCACAAAGTCTGCACAGCATCTGGGAGGCACCATAGTGCTAACGGTCTTTTATTGAGAGCTGAATTTGACAATGGCAGAGATCTTTCCCATTGCTATCTTCTGTCCATGTAAACATTACAGTATTTATATTACAAATGATTATAAACATCACTGTGGCTCCCGACGGACAATTTACATTTAGGGAATTTACACTTACTGCACAAAATAAAAAAAAGCAAAAACAGAAGTAAAAACTTGTGCAATATTTTTTCCCCGTCGTATTACCATTTCATCAACTATAGTTTTACTACCAGGAGTTATACAAAAAAATAATATTGTATACAGAAATTCATTATACTGATTGTACACTATGACATCACACTACCTCAGCTAGTGATTGGTCCACAGATGGGACTCGACTATAGATTTACATATTACTATGGTTACGCATCGTTATGGCGTGGAGCAGGCTGGAGACCCTTGACGGTCACGCAGACTCTCACGAGTCTCAGCTCAGCGTCTGGGCAGCAAGCAGCATGAGGTCCCGTGTCAGGGCCTCGGTGCTGTGCTCTTGCGCAGCGAGGCGTCGCAGGCAGTTGGCGACGAGGGAGGTGGGTGGGGGCAGCGCGGCGCCCCGTGGCCACAGCAGGACCGAGAGGCACGCCCGGGCAAGCCGCACGTAACCGTGGAGGTGGGAGAAGCGGTAGATTCCCGGCAGACGGGCCACAAGGGGCCAGCTCTCGTTTTCGGATTCAGGAGCTAGGTCAGCCTGCGGGCTCAGGCTCCCCGCTTCCAGGATGTCCTCAGGCTTGGACCTTCCCGTCTCGCTGCAGCCAGCTTTTTGGAACTTGGGTTTCGTCGTGGAATGGATTGGACAGTCCCGGCCTAGAACAGCATTACACACCCCATCTAATTTAGCGTCCGACGTCGCACAAGAGCAAGAGGTCAAGAGGTTGACGGTCGGGCAGTCCTTGTCATCATACGTCTCCTCCAAATCTGAGCCTAAGCTCCAGTCAGACAGGAAGTGATACTGGGATGTTGATTCTGATTGGCCGCTTTTCTTTTGGTCCCTGCTACAAAGCAATGCAGACCCCAAACTCTCCATACGGTAGTCAGATCTCGTGCTCATCTTGCTTCCTAATGCCCAGAGGGACGCCGGCCGCAGTTTGAGGTCTGACGAGTCTTCGTCTGCCGCCCGGCTCACAATTTCCCCCATCTTCTGTTCAGATTCTAAGATTAACTCAGAATCCAACCAAGAACTTAGAGCAAATTTGAGCTGGGAAAGGTCACTGGTTATGCAAGGAGCTTCTGTCCCACAATCCATCTTGAGCCCCTGGTTGGGTTTTAGGAGGCGCCTTAAGTCTGGTTCTCTCTCAGGTCCTCTTTCGCAGCCAGTTCTCGTGACCCTCGTGAGTCTTCTCTGCAGCTGGCTACTGGACCGGGCGTCGTGGTCTTGCACTACCTCAGACTTGGTCCCGGGTTCTAGTGGCACCTTAAAAAGCCGGGCTGTTGAGCACGGCACTTTCTTGCTTGACGGCAGTCCCGTCCCGCTGTCCACCGCAGACCCCTTCCCTGGTTCCCGCTCAAGGCTGCCCTGAGTTCGGGGATTCGGCTTTTTCTCAGTGTCAACTGGGGTCTGGGGTCTCAGCTGAGCCGTGAACCCAGGCTGCAAGGCAGCAGAGGCCAAAATCAAGGACACAACCAAGTCCTCCAGCTCCCTCTGCAGCCCTGACACTAGAAACATACTGGCTCCCCTCATGGCCTCTGTTAAGGGGGTTTTCCGGAGGGTGGTGGTCCCATCTGACCCCATTTCCTCTTCCCCGAGCCCCTCTGCGTTCAGAGACCCCAAAACGTGACACTGGCCACCAATTCTCCTCTTACCCCCCATCTCTTCGGTCCCCTCCCTCCTGCTGCTCACAGAACAGCCGTGTAGATAGTGCAAAACAGGCAGAAACATTCGAGGTGTGACATCCCGTATCGGGACGCTCTCTCCGGGACTCCGCCCCCCCTCCCAGAATCCTCCCCTGAGCAGCGCCCTGAAATATTCGGAGCCACTGGCCCCTGACACTGCCTCCATGTTTGCTGGGACTTGGGTACTGTCATCGAGCACGAAGACAAGATCAAAGCTGGAATCGAGGTAGGGGCATATGGGGGCGAAGCACTGCTTTTTAAGGGGAGGGGGCACATTGCCGCCATGCTCCCGCCCACTTCCTGGCCCTGACTCCACCACCACGCTTAACTCAAGTGCAGGGGGACCAGATAGATTCGACATGCATCCAGCGAGCAGGGACAGGTAGAGCAACTGAAGGCGAGAGGGGGACGCCGCATGGGGTGGCTGGAGCCAGCTGGAGAGGGATGCCCACCTCCCAAGGATGCGGTCGTCGTCGTCGTCTTGGCAACAGACTGCTTCAATTGCCAGCTGCAGACCCCCACTATCCAACAGCAGCTTCTTCAGAAATGGTTTATTGCTGGAACAAAGAATAACAAACCTGAACATGGCAAATAACAGGCAGGAAATGACCTGGAAACTGCAGACGATGCTCAAAGGAATAAAACTAGGAACTACCAAGCTTTCCAGCATTCAGCATCTATTGATCTCTCTGACTGGACTGTCGAGCAACTGACCTGTTTATGAGTGGCAGGGACAGAGCGCAGTGCAGACGGTCCATGTCGGAACCGGACAGCATGATGTGGCTCAGCACTCCCGAGCCGAAGCTGGACTCGCTCTGGATGCGCAGGTTGTTCAGCACCATCTTGCCTAGAACCAGCCAGCCCAAAAAGGGAACTTGTGTTACAGAGACGTCCTTGCAGAATGTTGCAACTGCTGCTTACACGGAATGCATCGCGGCGTCTCCCTTTCC
>JAODKN010000045.1:15692180-15713680 GCA_026774425.1 Petrocephalus zakoni
CCTGGACCTGCCAGACGGAGGTCACCTGACCCACGGCTTCATGACCGACAAGAAGAAAATCTCAGCGACGTCAATCTTCTTTGAATCAATGCCATATAAGGTATGCAACCTAATGCGTTATCATAATCGTAATTGCTATATATGTGTAATATGGCTATAATAAGCCATACATGAATCATTTAAATTCAGAGAGTTCTTTAATAGCAACACTTTCACTGTGGTAATTTGTGTTGTTTTAGCAATGACCGTCAATGTAAATGAAATGGATAACATAGACTTTATCTGTTCTAGGTAAACCCAGACACAGGCTACATAGACTATGATCGTCTTGAGGAGAACGTTCGCCTCTTCCATCCGAAACTGATCATCGCTGGTACATAAAATCATTCAATGTCATATTCATGGTATACTAATACTCAGTGTCATACTTTCTGTAAGCAGCGTTTTTTGTTAAATCTGTGATAAGTTGGCATCCGTGTTTGGTTCTCTTTACAAAGTTTAATCATTCAAATCCCGAAATGTGTGATCCGAGCCTGCGTCCTCTGCCTTGTGGGGAATGTTCCAAGGGACGAGCTGCTATTCTCGCAATCTGGACTATGCCCGATTCAAGAAGATAGCCAATGAGAACGGAGCGTACCTCCTGGCAGACATGGCCCACATCAGTGGATTGGTTGCCGCGGGGGTGGTGCCTTCGCCATTCGAGCACTGTGATGTCGTCTCCACCACCACCCACAAGACCTTGCGAGGATGCCGGGCCGGAATCATCTTCTACCGGAAGGGTTGGTGTGCCGTGTAGCTGTACACTTAGTGCTTTCCTTGTGAATGGCACCAAAGCTGCATGCTCCAGTGTATTAATCTACATAAATGTGTTTTCAGGGGTACGCAGCGTTGACCCAAAAACCGGCAAGGAGACTCTCTACAACCTGGAAAGCCTGATCAACCAAGCTGTCTTCCCCGGGCTTCAAGGAGGCCCACACAACCATGCCATTGCAGGTCAGGGCCTACCCACCACTGCCCCGGGCAGACTTTGTCATCTTCATGATTAAAGACAGTGGCCACCTCTGGATGGAGCTTTTTGACATATTTTATTTCTGAACACTAGGTGTCGCTGTAGCCTTAAAGCAGGCACTGACTCCCGAGTTCAAGGCCTACCAAGTGCAGGTGCTTGCCAACTGCAAAGCCATGGCGCAGGCCTTGGTGGAGATGGGCTATAAAATAGTCACAGGTGAGCGAAACTTTTAGTCCTGTAAAGGCGGCAGCCCTGGCGATGATGTCACGATATGCAAGACGTGTTAGCTAGGATGTTGTAGGTTTAAGTCTGGGTTGTTAGTCAGCGGGGTTCTGATTTCAGATGCTCAAGGACTGCTGAATTCCTCAGAAAAATACAAAAATGTGTATAAATGGTACTACTTTTGCCTGAAGAGGTATTGGCATTTGTTGCACATTACTATGGGACACCATTATAATAATTATTACTTTTAAAGCGTTTCACCTGCATGTTGTACGGTGGTGCTGTTGATGGGCGCTGAATGAACACCTGGGTCTCACTGCAGGACTTTATGTTCTTCTTTGTGCAGGGGGGTCTGACACCCACCTCATTTTGCTCGACCTGCGTCCCAAAGGCACCGATGGCGGCAGGGCTGAGAAGGTTCTAGAGGCCTGTGCTGTCGCCTGCAACAAAAACACCTGCCCAGGTAGCAAAATGCCGCTGTTGCCAGACCAGTCTTTCCCAGTCCGATCCTTAGGGACCCGCAGACGGTCTATGTTTTTACTCCCTCCCAGCTCCCAGAGCGACCCAAAAATGTTCAGTCTACGGGTCTCTGATGACTGGGTTGGGAAACACGGCTTTAGACTGTAGTACCAAGCCGTGGTCCTTAAAAGCTGCTAGGAGCTACTTCAGAGCTGCTCCTGTAACATCCTTGTGGATCTCTGTCTAAATGACAAATTTTCGTGTGATGCCTCCTACCCCTCGTGCAAGGTGATAAAAGTGCACTGCGACCTAGTGGCCTAAGGCTGGGCTCCCCGGCACTCACCTCCAGGGGACTCTTGGAAGAAGATTTCCGGAAAGTGGCCGAGTTCATCCACAGAGGTCAGAGAAACTAGCGTTTCACCAGAATGGATACCTTAGATGTACTTCTTAATTTCCCAGCACTTTACAGCAGAGTCCCGACACCCCAGTCCTCTCTTGTGTCTAGGTATCAAGTTGACATTGGAGATTCAGAAAGAAATGGACCCCAAGGCAACCCTGAAGGAGTTCAAAGATGCACTGGCTCAAACGGAGAAATACCAAATGAAAATGAAAGAAATTCGAGAGGAAGTGGAGGCCTTTGCTGGGAGATTCCCCATGCCAGGACTGCCAGAACTGTAAACTGACAGATGAAAGATTCATCACATTTTTTTCCTTAAAATCCATCTTGTCTGACAATTCAGTAGTAGCTGAGCCTTCAAAAGCATCTGTCTTAAAGCTGCACTCCGTTTTACATGAGGTGTGTGAGGCTTTTCTTTGCTTATCTGTAAATGACTATAACAATAAAATGGCATTTCCACTGAATGGATAAAAAGCTCTTAAAATGTGAACACTGTCTTGCTGAGGGTGCTGTATACCCTCTTGATCGAAGTGTGTCCTGATAAGAGGGGGACCTGTTTAGAAGCGACTTCTTATTCTAGAATTTGCTTTTAATAAGTTGCATAATAATGTTCCAGCTTCCCCACCAATGAATAACACAGTATCTTCAGGCACATCAATTTAAATAATGCATCACTTGTAACTTCCTTCCTGCCTTTCTTGTTTTAGCTAGGAGTGAAACTGAAAATAACAACCATTTTTCATTATATGAGTTAGAGGGCTAAGTCGATTATTGTCCACAAGTTAATCCTAATGTGTTTATTTTAAGTTAAAAACGTATACCAATGCACCAATGCTACATTCTGAAGGACTTTAAATGTTGCAAATGAATCAAAATATGTAATTTTTGAAAATATGAAAAAAACATGTGCAGTCTCTATGGCTCAGTGAATTTACCAGTAGGCTGAACATGGAAGAGCTGGTGTCGTACAATGTTTCACATTGTAGGTCTGCACATAATCCTCCTTTACTAGAGAAAATTTGAGAATTAATACATTACAGTAAATTCTATCTCTTCATATGTAAAATAGTTCAATTATTTTGGCTGGACAGATATTTAAAATCCTCTAATAAAAATGTTGACAGGCAAATCCAAAACTCTTTACTTTGTTCTTTATATGTCCTGCTTACGGTATATAACAAGTCCCATTTACTTTCATACCCCAAATATAATTTCAAGTAATTTTGTTACAAGATTGGTCTCTGTGTGTTACTCTTATTTCCATGTATTTTATTTTTGCGTTAGAATTTTAAATCAGGGGATCCTTCATGAAGCAGGATTTCTTAGCTGGATTAACTTAAGCTAGAAGTCATGATTGTCCAACAGCAATGCTCTGTAAAATCCTGTTACGTAGAACCCCCCTTCCCTGTATGTCGTTATTATATCAACCTTATTATGATTATTATCATTAATAACAATATCAACAATAATAAACTTGTGCTTCCATCAGAGCGTCACGTGCTTACGTAATTTCCGCATACGCCCCCAACTTCCGGTTCTGGCCCCTCCCACTGGCGCGTAAATTTGAAGAAGCTCTATATGCTCGGCAAGTTAACTCGGGCAAATCGGGTCGGTTCTGCTCGTTATTTTAAACCGCGGAAGCGCACGCGGCCTTTTCCCCTCTGCGGCCGGCCATGCGTATCGGATACTGATTTAGGCAGCGAGGGGGGGGGATGCGGAGGGTCATGTTAGACTTATCGGGACGTTTTAACCTGGTGGTAAATGTAACCAAATAGCCGAAGAGTGACGGCTGGGGTCGGGAGATATACGCGGATATACGGGGATATACGATATCGAGCCGGCGTCGGGGGGCCTTGCTTGGGCGGCTCTCTCGCCCCCTTGTCCCTCCATCTTGTGAAATGGAAGCGGGGGGTGTCATCCTGATCAGCGACGGGGAGGACGACGGCTGCCAGGGCCCCTCCAACGACTCGGTGTTCATCGTGGAGGCCGGCGCCGAGCAGGGTGGGTATAGAGGCCGCCCCCGGGGGGGCTGCGGCCGAATGGAATTCACACGACCCCCTGTCACCCCACTGCAGGTCCGCAGGAAGCGGCGCCCGGCGAGGTTGTAGATGAGGATTTGCAGGTGACGTTCTCCAGGAAGGCCACGGTGATGCCGCATGCGAGATACGACTGCAGCTCCCGCCCGTTCAGGTGCGCCTCCCCCGCGGAGACCGGCCGCCTACTAACGCGCCAAGTACCATGTCATGTAATGCACCCTTTCTGGTACTGCGTAGTGCTTAAAGTCTCGTTCAGCAGGGCGGTGTTCCGCGAAGCAGGATTTCTTGCTTAGCTGGATAACTTGTCGGATTTAAGGTAGTCTGAGCTAAATGTAAGTGAAAGATGCCACAGTCCATTTAGCCTAGACTATCTTAAATCCCACAGGTTATCCGGCTAAGCAAGAAATCCTGCTTCTTGGAATAATCCTGCTTCTTGACTTAATTATAATAATTAATAATAATTAATAATTTGAACCGAGGTATGTCCTGTTATGCGCTGTCTTGCTTACCGGCCCTTCCGCTGTCTTCTGATCTCTGTGGTCGTGATCTTTCACAGCCCCACTGAAAGTGACACTCGCGCTCCTGTGGAGAACAACGAGGCTTTCTGCGAGCAGTGCTTTTGCTACGTCTGTGATAAATTGGCATCCGAGGTAAGAATCCTGGGCTGTCGTCAAGATTAATGGTATTTAGAGTCATTTGTCCAAATATGCATAGCCTAAAACATTTTTTTATAAACCACACTGTTCTTAGTGTTCAGGAATATAATGTATATATGCGGGTTGGTAAAGCCATGTCATTTTTCCTTGTGATTTTATGACAGAAATGTAGTTCACCTTGGCATGACTGTGCTTCTTATTGGAGAAGAAGCTGTCGAATATATTTTGCTGTTTATTTTTCTGTAAGTGTCAAGTGTGGAAGACGCTGGGTGTTTGTCACTGTAACGCCCACAAACGGAGCGACTTCTGGAAGAAGCAGCGAGATAAAGTCGTTCTGGGCTACCTTCAAGTTTTTAATTTTGACCTGCTGGAGGTGGACGCTGATCTGCGGCTTGCTGGTGAGTGTCCGTCATTTTTAAAAGGCTAATTAGCTTGTAAAAGCACTTTTCTACTGCCTAATGGAAGAGCTTGTCTGTTAGTCTGATCATTAGTCTCTCGGTGGCCTTCTGTCCCCACGCTGTCGGGCAGAACGTCACCTGCTGGCGTTTGAGAGCAGCTTAGCGGCCGAGTACCACACCTTCTTGAAGGGATTCCGCACCACGTTCCTCAACGGCGTTGCCTGTGACTGCTATTGCCACTCGGCCAGCTCAGATACCCCTGCCTGTAAGAAGTGCAAGTGGGCACACACCGAACAGGTGGTCTACAAGTAAGCAGGGGTTGGGGAATGAGTCTTGGCGTTTTGGGCCATTCAGTCGAACCAGTAATACAAGTGCTCCTCGACTTACAACAGGGCTATGTGCCAATGAACCCATTGTAAGTGGATAATATTGTACGTGGAATATGGATATGATATTGCAAGTAAATACTGTCACTGAATAAGTGAATAATTATTGTAACTACCTAAATATCAGTAACTGAAAAGTAAATAAATTTAATACAAGTTTATTTCTTTAATCAGAAAAAAAAACACTGCAATTCGTTGTTAAACACTGTATGAGAAGTTTACACTCACAATCGCTACCGCATGGCTGTGTGGATGCTACCATCGCCCGGAATCATTGGATATTATCCTACAGTATATCGCTAGCCCGGAGTTTACTACTGAATTTGCATTGCTGTTGCGCCATTGTAAAAAAACAACAACCCTTGAGTACTCATGGGAGTGAAATCTATGTGTAGAGCACATGAAGGCACTTTAATACTGCTGGCATGACTCTGAGACTGTAGGTCTCTCTGTAATTGTCCTCGTGTCCCAGTTACTCCAGGGTGTTCCAGCACATTTCCAAGTTCCTGAGCAAAGCAGAGGGAGAGCGGCCGAGGACGGCAGCGGTCATGCTGCTTGGAGCTGCCAAGCTCTTCATTGGACACGCCCAGCCACCAGGGTAGCTGCCCCCGTTTTTTGTTTTTTGCTAGAGGGTGGGGGGCGTAGATTTCTGTGGGATAGAGGCGTCTCACTTCAGCTGTGATCTCGGGCTCCTCCGTCAGCGTTTTGTTACTTAGCTTAAGCTTGTTTATTACTGTTATTATTAAGGTGAAAATGTGAGATCAGCTAAGGGGGGGTTATCTTGCAGTGTGATGGCTGTCAGTGACCCCAAAACCTCTGCGCTAGATGGTGTCCCGTTGCTATTCGCAAGGTGAGTGTCTCTGGTGCTGGACATGGAATGGGTAGCAGGGGTTAGCCGTGTATACTTTAATTGTGGTTTGTCATTTCTATGTTTCTATGAGAAAATCCAAGTTTGTGCATAAACTTCTCAGGTTTGCAGTGAGCAGAATTTTTTTTGGAGCCTTAAAACTAAATTTCCTTATGCAGTACATGGAAAAATTGTGCTATGGTTAAATGAATGGGAAGGTAAATGCTTTTGGGGAGCCCTGTCTCGTGAAAGCCACGAAAGTGAAATGGATGCTGACCTTGCGGAAAAGCAGTATTGCTGAGTCGTGTTTGTGTGCGAAAACGAACATTGCAGGGTAACGAACACGCTGAGCATCCTGCTGGTCACCGGCGACTTCTGCACCTCCTTCTCCAAGAAGCTGCAGGATTTCATCCAGCTGCTCCCTCTGCCTATAAAATGCCGATGGATGGTGAACAGGTGAGATACCATTGTGAGGCGGGGATGCCCATGATGTGATAACATTTCCCAGCATGCCTTGCACCTCTGCTTCAGGGTCAACGTGCTCCCATGGGACAATCCCCTGCTGGTGGCGGTTATGAGGGGCCAGAACATTAAGGGCGAACGGCAGCTGAAAGGGAAGAGGGAGGTTCTGGTGGAGACGGTGCAGGTGGTCCAGGCCCGGGTGGAAAGGCTGCAGGAGCAGAAGAAGTGAGATGGTCACACTTGCACTATCACTCCCCCTAGTGGCAGGACTGTGCTGATTCACAAACTCTCCTGTAGGTACAGAGAGCTTACGCGGTACCTCCGGGTGGTGAGGAGTGCCAACACAGCGCAGTAAGTCCCATCTCCTGCTGACACTGCTTTTCACGTGTCCGCGCCTTGTCTCCTGAATGACGACTGCCCCCCCCAGGATGCTGGGTTTGAGGGACCGCCTCCCGCTGTACCTGTGCCAGGCCGGGGAGGTGAGCGCGGCCCTCGCCGCCTTCTTCAACCACACCGCGGAGGGCTGCTGCTGTGCCTGCCGGTTGACGGTGGCCCAGTTTGTCGTGTACCTGCGCATCCTGGCCACGGGCAAGGTGCCGACGGGGAACGACCCATTCCTTTCCACGCAGTGGGAGTCTGTTTACGGTCAGCTTCGGCCGGGGAGTGCACCAGCCCGCCCGCCACCCATCAGCACTGCCTTATTCATATACCGCCATTCCTCTTGTCATTTATAGGTGCCAAGCTCCCAAAAAGGTCTGAGGTGATAAGGTGGGCATTAAAAGTTTTGAACTGCAACACCATGGTGTTCCTAGACGTGAGTACCCGGGGGGGCGTAACCGGCGTCGCCTTCCAGCCCGTTCGGGTAAGAGGGGATGTTTATACGTGTGTTAAACGTTTTTTAAGCCCATCAGCTGGGTGAATTTGATCCCGATGCCGTGTCTGGAGACCATGGCGCCTAACGGCTCTCTGCAATGCACCTCGTTACTGGTTCCAGACATGTCGTTTCGGCTGGTGAGAATGCATTTCCCGCTCCGCTCAGCTTCGCCCGCTTGCTGTTGCTCATTAAAAGTAACTCCTCTTCTTGGTTGTTGTGTTAATACCCAGGTTGCCCGCGATACTACGGTTACCATCCTCATGAAGGTCTCACCAGAGAATCAGGTCCAGATTCCAAAGATGTTTCTCCATGTAAGCTATGCTCACGTGTGTGTAGTAAAAATATTTTACTTGTCCTGGCGACCCTTCTGGCAATGTTGTCAGTTGCTGACCTTCTTTAAACCTTCTTTACACCTTCTTTACACCTTCTTTAAACTCGCTGTGATTTGTGACACGATAGCTTCGTCTAAAAACTCAACAGAAATGGTACTTTTTCGAAAAACAGAATATTTCCACGTGCGTGCGCCGCAGTCTTGTTGTGTGGCCACGGTAATATTTGTCAGGCATGAGATTTATTTATTTTTTTTCAGTCATATCATCGATTTTCGGTATCAGAATCATGAAATTTCATTGGTATTGGTATTGACTACTATCCCCTGATATAAAGCAGTAACAAAGTTATTATTTGGTAGTATAGTCTGTACATTTGTGCTATACTTTTGTAGTAGTGGTTGTGCAGTAGGTCAGTTTACACCAGCATCACCGCAAATGCGTTGGTAATGTGTCGCACTACGTCGTCATGATGGCTACAGCATCACTGGGCAGAAAATGAACTCACTGAATAGTGCTTTTGGAGACCTTGCTAGTATGAAGTTGCCCTTCTTATTTAAGATATGATCAAGTTTTAAATTGGACACGAAGCGGCGATTTACGTTCCCTGTCCTTGGGCAGCTCAGAGCTGCTTTCGGTTCTGATTCTCGGGTTTCCGTTGTCAGTTTCCTCCTGTTTATCCGCAGCAGCACATTTATTTTTGAAATGAGGAACTTGTCCTACAGCTGAGTTTGCACTGAATCGCCCTGTTAGTCATTTGTAGGGCTCGCAGTCCAGGCATATTCTACTTCTTACTCACTGTGTGTGTGTGTGTGTGCGTGTGTGTGTGTGTGTGCGTGTGTATCTGCTTTCACTCACTATAGCAGTACCCAGACCAGGCTCTCCTCATGCTGGTCATTCAAGCTCTCGTCCACCGAGTCTTTCACAGCCCCATGGCGACCGTCCTGGACGTCATCCTGAGCTTTAAAGTACGTCCCATGAAGGAGTCCGTTTTTCCTATGCTTCTCTTGTCCACTGTTTGTGACCTCGGCAGTCGGGCATGTTCTAAGGTGTAGGTCCAGCTGCCCACCCATTTAGCAGGCCGTCTCTATGGTGTGTGTCTGTGTGTCTGTGTGTGTGTGTTTTTATATATATATATTTTTGTCCGTGTGAATAAAGGTCCACCAAAGGTCATTGATTTCTGCTCTTCCTCCCCAGGAGAATATGTGGGCACTGCAGTGGTTCTATAACGAACTCTTCAACAAACCCGAGATCCTGCAGATTTTCCTCAGCACACTGCTCAATGATCTGTACCGGGACTCGGCCACGCACGCCAGGTCCTCACTCTTGCGCTAACGCTCTAGCGTCGGGATACGTTTATTACTTTTATGTGTTGGTGGCCACAAGAATGCTTTCTACATTATAACTCTTGTCATGGAGTGCAACTTTAACATCACACGGTGACACTTACCTATCTATGCACAAGATAATGGATCTGTTCTGATTTTATTGTAATGCGTTTCCAGCATTTAAACGTTTGAGTATCAAACCCCACTTTCTATGAACTGAAATTGTGTGTTACTCCTCCTGCAGGAAATTGGAAGGATCAGACCACAGATTCCTGGCAGACTTCCTAGCTTACTGTGTTCAGGACCCTCGTGGAACGATCCATCCCATAAAGCAGCATGTTCAGGGCATCCTGCTGAAACACTGGAATGAGTAAGGCCCCTTCAAAATGTATCGCCCGTTTCTATTGCTTGATTATCTTATTAGGCCTGTGTTGAGGTTAAAACCTGGCTAGCAGGATGAATGACGGATACATCTTTGGAAAAAGTGAAAGGATGATTAATTGTCATTGTTGACATACCACAGCACACAGTGTGCAACAATAAAATGTCTCCTCTGCATTTAACCCGTGTGCCATCGTGACACAGTATTTGGTAGCTACTTGAGTGTCCGAGGAGCAGTGCTTGGGGACGGTACCTTGCTCAGGGTACCTCAGCGGTACTCGTGGGTCGGGGACTCGAACCTGTTATTTTTCAATTACACGGTCACCACCTGCCTGTCTGCCAACCTACCTGATCTTGCAGAAAATTCCTTATGTTTTTCCTAATTAGTGGCATTTTATCTAATTGTTTTAAATGGTGTATATTCAGTATTCTGTATTTTGGGGGTGGTGTGTGGCTCAGAGCAGTGTTTCCCAACCCAGTCCTCGGGGAACACTGGACAGGCCATGTTTTTGCTTCCTCTCAGCTCCCAGCATACCTGTACCAGGTATTCAGTGTTCCTGATTGGCTGGGGGCTTGGAAGGAGCAACCACGTGGACTGTCTGGTGTCACTGGCCGACCCTGCGCTGTAACTCCAAGCTTGCTTCTGTTCCATTTTACAATATAGCTGAAAGTTCATTTCTACACGAGTCTCTTAGTTTGGTGTATAATTGTACCATTATTTTTCTCCAAATGCCTAGGCGTGACTTCCCTTGGCAGTACTTCCTGCGGAATTCTCTGCAGAATGTAAGTTAGTGTTTACCGGGGTATTTCACTTCACTTTCAAGTCCCATTCATTCACGCCATCCTTCCTTTTAGGTCACAGAGCTGTCATCAGAAGCTGAACACTTCTTAAATGTTCTGAAGGCCTGTGAGCTGAAAGCTGAAAGGATGTGAAACGTTAACTTTGGTTACGTGATGATTACCGCAGTTTACTTGGGTTAAGAATGGTTTATTTAGTTTTGTGTGAATGGCTTAATTTTTTTTCATGCTGTTTTTCACATGTAAAAGTGTACAGTCTCGTTTAAAATGTAAGAAATGAATAAAGAGATTTTTGTTCCTACTTGGAACATAGAGAAGTTACGTTTTTGATGTCTGCTTAGTTTCTTGGATGATTCGGTCAAGATGTCCCTTGTGAAGTCTTTAAAATCAGTAAACGGTTGAGTGTTCCCTCCATGCTGATGCTCTGGTCTGTCAGGCATCTGTGAACTGTGCTGGGTGATTTGCATGTCAGTTTATGTATGAGTACATTATTAATTAGGTCCTGACTCTAGTTAGAGTTGGTGGGGGAGACCAAGAAATTGAGCCGTTGTGCCATTCAGTCACTTCTGCCAATTTAAGTATATTTTCATCATTTTATTGCAGTATTTACACAGATAACCTTAGTTTTACAGCTCATGCAGAGCAATAAAAAAACAAATCTAACACCGTTTTTAACATGCCGACTTTCAACGTAGACTAAGTCAAACCAAAAGTTTTAGGGATTCCCAGTGACAGACAGACTAATGCTTAGCCTTGCAATGAGTCCTTTGGCCTTTTGGAGGACTGATGTAAATTTCATTCAGACACACAAAGTGATGCAGTAAATTCACAATTGGTCATAATATATTTAAGTGGTAAACTTGGGGAACCTAGCAACATCTAATACATACTTGGACAAGTCACATTTCTGTGGAAAACCTACCTGGGTAACAAGATAGTTTGGCAACAGATATTTAGTGAGCAGTATAAGACGCTCATGTGTAAGCTGCAAGTATGCTCAATGCTGAATTGTTTTATTAGACTGATTGCAAAATGAAAAAACATAAAAACAACTTGGTGTGGACAGATGGAGCAGTTGCTGATTTTAAAATAGCATTCATGATAACATTCAGGAGCCTTTCATAAATATTTCCTGCCTTGTCGTGGTTTTCACAAGGAAGTAAAGGTGCTGAAAGCTTTGCAGGCAAATGTGAAAAAACACTCGTCATTCTGTCACTGCCTGCTCAGTCTACATGTATTGTTAAGTATCGAAACTAAATTGTTTAAAACTGCTTCTGAAAGGTTGGGATTTTACAATAAGGGTGATATTTACAACCCAACATCAACGGTCAATGAAGTATTGCAATTTTTTTTCCCATTAAACTTTGTCGAGACATCATGTGAATGACGACAAGGAAAGTATAGGACGGTATGAATATGTAGGACGGTATTTGTGGTGGGCTTTTTGAGTTGCATGCCTCTCAATATCACTAACCCTGAAGACATCCAGACAGTAACTGGCCCTCTTATGGAAGTGGAGCTTCATGCGAGATCCCGTGAGACTGTAGGCATTTCTAAAGATATGTTAATATGGAGGTAAGACTGCGATGGCTCTTGTGGTTGACTGGACCCCTGTTCTGCAATCGAACACACAAGTGTAGTGTGATTACAGCCCCGTTTCCTCCTGACGCGGATGGCCTAGATTCTGAATGTCAGGCTGGAAACGTAGCTAAAGCAACACACAGGTGGGCCGACCTCCTTATCCGGTCCATGAAGGTAATTGTCTTTGATCAGCTCCGATAGGAAGTGCACTATCCTGCTGTCATCTTTGCTGTAGCCAAAATGGTGGTGCAGAAAGTCGGCTCTGCGTAACGCCACGGTGTCCGGGTCCTCCGCGGGGCCGACGGGCAGATGCAGGTGATAGCAGAAGGTGTAGAGGAAGGCCTTGGACGTCAGCTCTGTGAGAACGCTCTGCACGTGCATGTAATAGGTGCACCCACACTTGATCTGAGTCCGGTGGTCGGCCAGGCGGGCCACCACAGACCCGCGGTACGGCGGGCAGCGCAGTGTCTTATTGTCCGCATCCAAGACACTGATGTAGCGGCTGTAGCGGTTTAGCGAGTGGAGCATGCTGGAACCTGTAGGCGATGACATCCTGCAAAGGTCGGACAAGGAGACAAATATAATGGGGTCAAGAAGTAGTACTTCCTGATTTGCAACTCCAACGTGTATTTATATACACACATATATGTGTGTGTATATATATATATATATATACACACACACACACACACACACACACACACACATTATATATATATATATATATATATATATATATATAACAAAATACAGTGATCTTACCTTTGCAGGCCTATGAGCTTCCAGGTGAGTAGGTCTGCAAGCTGGAAAGAAGACATTAGCCAGGGCTGCACCCGCTCGCCATACTCGCCAAGGTCAGGCACGAAAATAGTTAAGGCATTCACCAGCTTCCTCACTCTCACTTCATCCACGCCCAAGATGACCAGGGTCTTTCCGCTGAGAAGGCTGAATATGGCTTGCTGAGCAAAGGGGTACTGCCGGATGAACTTGAGAGCGCTCAGTCCGGCTTTCCGCTTCTGCTTCACGGTGACGGGGCCGCCGTGGGGGAACGGGGATGGTGCCCGGTCAGAACTGGTGGAGGTGCTCATGCAGCTAATGGTGTCCGAGGCGTCGTCTGCGTTCCTCCTCGATACCTCGTTCGTATTGAGGTCGAGCGACAAGCCTGCGGCGGGACTTTCTGGGATAATCCCCCCATTGGGGGTGAAGTTCATCAGCCCACCGGGGTCCCCCTGAAGGCATGACGGAGGCTCCTGCTTCACAACATTTTCCACACAGCTTCCTGAGGCTCTGTGGAGAAGCGGATTGTCCAGCAAACCCTCCTGCCCCATGCAGCAGGATGCGTCCCCATGAGCAAGGGGCTCTGCTTCACATATGCTCCCATAATTTGAGTCGGGATCTTGAGCAGACAATCTCTCTATATTTATTGCATCTATGCCATCCTCCAGAGAGGTGTGGCCAGGATGGTGTGGTCTGGTGGAAGCTGTGATAAAGTCCACTGGACTAATCTCATAGAACGGTTCCTCACCAATGGTCCTGCAATTCTGAACTTCAGGCTGCTGGTGTGTGAAGCTTTTGGATTCCACTACACCTGTCTGAACGTCAAACTGGTCTTTGTTCGTTTCACCGCTATCCGCACTGCTCAAACTCCCCTTTATTTCACCACAGGCGCTCTCATCGGAGTTCTCCTGTGTCAGGTCACACGGGCTGGACTCTGAGAGCTCCGCGTTTTGAAGTCCTTCTTCACCACTTTCTTGTTCCCTTTTAATTGGCAAACTTTCGTCACTGGACACAAATGTCTCCAGTGTCTGCGGCTTGCATGAAAGATCAGAGATGGACGGAGGTAGTGCGTTGTCAGAGATCCGATTCCCACGGCGGAATTCCTTCGCCACTTCCTCTTCCTGCCAGTCATCTTTCTCTTCAAAGAGGAAGTTTGTGATTCTCTGTTTCTTCAGAAGGAACTCGTCAACTTGTCTGTTATATATATAGCATAAGTCTCCCCTGAAAGTATCCTCAATAAGTCTTAGCTGGTCCATTGTCTGATGGAAGAAATATATATGGCAAAGTTCTTCGAGCGTTTTCAACCGCTTATCGAAACACTTTGAGGGTTTGGCTTTTATCAGCTGTGGGGTGTATGAGAGTTTGCATTCACTTCTTTTATTTTCAACCTCAGGGTCAGGACTAAACTCAACGAGCATCTGGTCTACATCCGTTACGTCAGCTGGGGTGTCTGACTCAGAGAGCAAGAAATCAAAACTTCTCGTTCTTCGGTTTGGGTATGAGGTCACCTGCTTCAAAAGGTCCTTGTGTTCATAAAAAGACTTCTCCACGTTGGCCAGCTCGTTGGCTTTCTCGATCGCCTGAGTGGAGTAGCAGCCGTCGTTTATTTTCTGTCTCTCTGCCTCCTTGTGCAACACGGCTCGCGTGTATTCCAGGTCCTTCAGTTTCTTCTCCAACTCATCAGCGAAAGCTTTACGGTTTCCCGCTTTAAGACTCTCGGAAGCTTTGGAAAACTCGGATGACAATTCTTGAAACTGCTGCATGATCTTCCTCTCATCAGATGAAATATAAGCCATGCAGAAAGGCCTGACGAAGCCACGAGCCTCCAGGTCATACAGGGTTAGATGATGGACATAAGCAAAAGCACCCTCCTTAGAATCCCCCAGGACGACTTTGGAATCCTCCACAAAATTGATCTTTGGGTAACCACAGCCAGGAAGATGTCCCACAAAGGAGGCTTGGTAATCCACTGACATGAGCCGCAGGGCAAAATAGTTGAGGTCAAATGTGCCAAAAATCTTGGGGTCGTCTGGTATAGTAAGCAGTGGCTGTGGACCAACCTGTTCTGAAAACTCAGAAATAAGAATGAAGTCCTTTGAGAATTTAGCATAGTTTGCCTTTGACCACGGGTTTGCATTTCCATCGTGCATATACAGTGGCACAGAGAACTCCTCTGGGATTGACCATGGATCCACGTATGCCTGGCCAAAAGCATCGTCCTTAGTAAAAGCCACCAGGTCAGGTGAGCCAATCATATTCGCTATATTTTAGGAATGACATGTAGAAAAAAGCGATATTCCGTATTTTATGTCTACTTGTTCTGTACCATCTTTCAACTAAATACTAAAACACAGAACATTACCGAATTATACGTGGTCCATATTTCAACCGATTTACAGGATGTCTGCGGTCTCTTTTTTCTCACGAATCCAGTAACATTTTCTAATTAGTCAGCACTAGCTGTCTAGCAAATTAACTACTACTAACGCAACCAGTAGAAAATTGCGAATCATTTCTCTAAAATGTTAAACTGTAATCGATGGCTCTTCAATTAAGATGTCTAATACTGTTTCAGTCCAGAAAGAACTAACTTAGCTGACAGTGATAAAAAAGAGATACACCGTACCAATGCATTACCATCGTAGTACCGTGCGGTTACTTCGCAGCCATATTAAATATATCCAGCAATCAACCGATGTGACGATGTTCTGCATTTTCGATAAGAAAGCTGTGAATTGATTTTGTTTCGTAGCAGAAACATATCCACGGCACGTCCACATAAGCATTAAATGCGGCATGAAGGAGCAGACGGCATCTCTGCGAAGCGGTGGTCAAACGAAACATAAAACGACAACTGCCCGCTGGGTCTTGTAGTTTTTTTAAATGCAGGACGTCAGTTCTTTACGACAGTCGGGCGTCGTCGATTTACGGCAGAAACCGTACGATGGCGCCGAGTTTGTAAACCTTCGCCTGTAGCAACGCTGTATGTAGTTGTCATCAGTTCGCTAGATTGAGGAGTTTTTATTATTTGGAATAATAACATCAGTGTTAATTGTTATTTTTAGTTTTTATAGCTTATAGATGCTGATCAATACAATAATTTTTGTCATATTAGGGCCATACGGAACTGGAAACTTGCTGTGATACTGATTAGTTATCTGGCTGTTTTATCGCGTCCTACTGTGCTGTGAACGAGCGGTACCAGTCGTACTAATTCCTTCTAAAACTCGGATTTATTAACTGTTTTTAGTCGAGAGAAATGCCGGTACAGGAGACCTTGAGTGCGGTCTTGTCTCCATCCCAGTCTGCACTGACGACACAGGGGAAGTAGGATGATCTACCAAGTGACGAGGCTGCTGCTCCCCTTTGGAAAACGAATAACGATTCAGGTGAAGCTGATCAGATCTATCTCTACCGAGATGATCCGCAGGGCACAGATTAAAAAAGTCCTTTGTGTGGCAGAGAAGAATGATGCAGCCAAAGGCATTGCAGACATTATGTCGGGCGGAAGAGCAAGGAGGGTGAGTGTTGCCATATCTCTGGTTTTAGTATTGCGATGGGCTGTCATCCCATATCGGGCATACCCTGCCATGCTTCCTGGGACAGGCTCCAGGCTCACAGCAACTCTGTAATGGATAAGTTGTTGGAAGATGGATGGATGATATTATTAATCACTGATATCAGTTGTTTATTTTTATTTTTTTCTCAGAGGGAAGGTTATTCTGTATACAACAAAATATATGAGTATGAATATCATCTGTTTGGACAGGTGAGCCATTTCACACAATAATATGAACCAACACGCTGCGGTCATGAATTACGATTTTATTCACTTTTCGATTCTCATACTTGGTTCTGTTTATTTCCGCATCTCAATATTTTCTCTTCACCATTAACTTAGAATGTGACCGTTGCAATGACTTCAGTCTCAGGACATTTGCTCGGACTGGAATTCAAAGCACCTTACCAGAAATGGTGAGCGCATCACCCCACGAGATCGAGCTGAAGAGGCTTTATTGCTTGTCAGTGTAGCGCAGATACATACATCAGTCACTTTTTCTTCCTGTTACAGGCACAGCTGTAATCCAGTTTTGTTGTTTGATGCAGAGGTAGAGAAGTATTGCCCCGAGAACTTTGTTGCGATTAAGGTGATCACGCTGTTTTTCTTAATGTAGTTTTTTTCTGAATAGCAGCTGAAGAGCGTATTTAGCCAGCTTTTGTGTTGTTGCTTTTGACACAGAGGACATTGGAGAGAGAAGTCCGTCAGGCGCAGGCACTGATCATCTGGACAGACTGCGATAGGGAAGGGGAGAACATTGGCTTCGAGGTCATTGACGTCTGTAAAGCAGGTATCTGTTCAGTTACCTTCCCTACTGGAAGGCATCATACTGACCTTTCTCACCACACCAGTTGCTGACTGAAAGGCCTTGCCGGCTTTCCACAGCTTCCCCCTCACGCTTGTCCAATATCCGTTCCCAGTCAAGCCGAACGTCCAGGTTTTCCGGGCGCGCTTCTCCGAGATCACCCCGAACTCCATTAGGAGAGCCTGTGAGACTCTGATCGAGCCTGACATCAACGTTAGTGACGCCGTGGACGTCAGACAGGAGCTCGACCTGCGCATCGGTATGGAGCGCCATTCCGTTGTTCCCAAAATAACTTTCAAATTCCTAAACGGCATCGTTAAGTGCATTTCTAGGCATGATGCACTTGCTGTATATGTGGACATCTGCTGCAGGCTATTTTTCCTTACGCATTGTTTCTCTTGCTAATACGAACAGAGAGAGAACTATTTGAAGATTTCCTTCATCCACTGAACAGTTGATTTCTGCAGCTGAAGTTGCTAATATAATACAGCAGCCATTTTTGACATTTATGCAGGTGAACAGACCTCATCATCACTTCGAAGGTGCTTGGGGTTCTGAAAATATCTAGTCCTGTTCTGTTCCAGGAGCCTCATTCACCAGGTTCCAGACTCTCCGCCTGCAGAAGATATTTCCAGCCTCTCTGTCCAATCAGCTCATCAGTTATGGGAGCTGCCAGTTCCCCACCCTGGGTTTTGTTGTGGAGAGGTTCAAAGCGATCCAGGCCTTCATTCCTGAGAACTTCTTCAAAATAAGAGGTAGTTGATTGGCTCCCTGTGACCAATGTACTGAGAGAATGCATGTTCTCCACAAGCTCCGCCCCCTTGGGGGTCACACTTACCTGCTGACATCACAGCTCTCTGCCTGTGCGTCCTTCATCTCTGGCAGTGACTCATAAGATGGAGGAAGAGGAGGAGGTCGAATTCAGCTGGAAGCGAAACAGGCTTTTCAACCACACGGCCTGCCTTGTCCTATATCAAATCTGCATGGAGGTACACTGATTCCTCAGACCCCTCTGTGTTCCTCTGCTACTAAAGTTTCAGTAGGACCAACCTTTCCATTCCCATCCAGAGTTTCATTATGTGATGCTCATTTGATAAGCAGGTTAGCTTTTTATGACAAACTTTGATGTACGTCTACTATGCACTGGGGAGGAGACTTAATCCATTTTAAGTAACAGATCTGTGTACGAGGTGCTTTTGCTTCAGTAAGAGGAACATCTCTTACATGTCTTCAGGACCCTACTGCTACAGTCATTGGCATAACAAGTAAACCCAAGAAGAAATGGCGACCATTACCTCTCGACACTGTGGTGGGTACCGCATAAACACAAGAAATATATTTGCTCTGTGATTTATTGAAAACCTACAGCATTTTTTTTCCGTGTCGTTTTTTTTTTTTTTTTCTGCAGGAACTTGAGAAATTGGCGTCACGTAAACTGAGGATTAGTGCCAAGGAGACTATGAAGATAGCAGAGAAACTGTACACTCAAGGGTAAGGTGTGCCCTTGGGGCAGTGTATGTTTTTGATCAGTGTTTCTAAATGCTGTTGTCATGATATGATGAATGTAACTTTCTCAGTGTCGTGACATCACTAACAGTGAATTCTTCAATAACGGTGCATGACTTCCGCATTAAAATGTACGTCATATATCCTGGGTGCTTAGGTTTATCAGCTACCCCCGTACAGAGACCAACATGTTCCCCAAAAACTTGAACTTGACCCCACTGGTTGAGCAGCAGACCCAGGACGGTAATTGGGGGTCATTTGCTCAGAGGATTCTGGATCAGGGTGGGCCCACACCCCGCAATGGAAATAAGTCCGATCAGGCCCATCCTCCCATTCACCCCACAAAGTACACAGATCGCCTCCAGGTGACCAGTTCATTTTCATTTCTCTCTTTTTTTTCCTCAACATGCCCTTTATTTCCTAAACATTGCCTTTATTGTACCGGATTTCTGTGGACAGGGTAACGAGCAGAGGTTGTACGAGTTTATCGTCCGGCACTTCCTGGCCTGCTGCTCCCAGGATGCCCAGGGGCAGGAGACCACCGTTGACATCGAAATCGCCCAGGAGAAGTTCGCCGCTCACGGGCTAATGATCATCGCCAGGAACTACTTGGAGGTCTATCCCTACGAGAAGTGGTATGCCAAGGTAATCCGCCGCACTTACACTCACTGCGGCAAAACTGCATGTTGGCGTCATCATTGGTGAAAAGTGAGCTTCTCCTCTGCTTGTTGGGACCAGAATGCTAGAGATCCAAAGGACGCCGCTGTTGTATCATTGAGCGCAAACTCGCCGTTTTGTTGTTTCCCTGCAAGGTCATCCCGGTGTTTGAGCAAGGCTCCCAGTTCCAGCCCACTGCCATCGAGATGGTGGACGGTCAGACCAGCCCTCCCCAGCTGCTTACTGAAGCTGACCTCATTGCTCTCATGGAGAAACACGGCATCGGTTGGTCAACGGGCAATTGGCTGGCCAATCGCAGCATCCTGCCTCGGTCTCTTCACCAGTCAACGTGTAAAACCCAACTGTGTGTTGCCACTGTCTTCCAGGCACTGATGCAACCCATGCTGAACATATAGAGACCATCAAGAGCCGCCTGTATGTGGGATTGACTTCCGATCAACGGTTCCTCCCAGGGGAACTTGGAATGGGCCTCGTGGAGGGTGAGGACCGTTCTAGTGAAAACCTGTCAAATGCCCAACCTCCCAAGAATCACAAGGGGGGCTTCACATCTGATCAGCCTTTCAGAATGCAAAGGGAGACATGTGACAGCTAGGTTGTTGGGTGCCAGGATAAACCTCAAGTCAATCACCATGGAACCCAGAACTACTTTTGGCCATGTTTTATATTGTGTTAGTTGCCCCTAGTGGTCATTAGTGGTCATCTGTGATTCAGCCAATGGGTACCAGGTTAACAGATGTTATAGCAGCATCCTGGTTTGGCTATTTCTTGAATCTGGTGCCAATATACCGTCTATGTACAGGGTACAACTCCATGGGCTATGAGATGTCCAAACCAGATTTGAGGGCCGAGCTGGAAGCCGACCTGAAGCTGGTCTGCGAGGGCCACAAGGACAAGGCGACGGTGCTCAGGCACCACGTGGAGAAGTACAAGGTCGTCTTCATCGAGTCTGTTAGGAAGGCCAAGAAGTGAGTGAGCCACCGCATTGGGACTGGGTCCTCACTGAAGTGTGAACCCTCAGATGCTCAGAATCCGCACATCCTTTCATCTGTTCTTCGTCGTCATCATCATCATTTCCTATATTAAAGAAGTGGCTTCGGTTAATGGATACTCTGTTCTTGGGGGTGGAAAATATGCGTAATGGCGCCACCTGCTGACCACCCACTGGCATTTCAGAAAGAGAGATTGTTCTCCAGCATGGAAGGGCATCGTTTGGCCCATGCAGATGCTTGGTTTGCTTTTTATGACATTGATATCGCTTCAATACTTATAGTTGTTAAACGCAGGACTGAGGAGCCCGGGATTGACGCTGCCGTCTCCCCGCAGGCTGGACGAGGCCCTGTCCGCTTACTTGGGGGAGGCGCAGGAGTACACAGAGCAGGAGGGGCAGAATCTGGAGATGCCCCTGCCAGTGCGAAAGTGCCCTCAGTGCAACCGCGACATGGTCCTCAAGACGAGGAGAGATGGCACTGGGTACGGCTGTTTTAAACACCCCCGTCCTTTGGCTTGTTACTTGGTAGACTCCTAAGAGAAGCTCAGGTCCTTGTGTTCTTATGTCCTGCGCAGGAGGTATCTGAGCTGTGTGGGCTTCCCCAGCTGCAAGTCGGCCGTGTGGTTCCCCGACACAGTACTGGAGGTCAGCCGAGAGGACAGCGTCTGTCCCACCTGCCGCCCGCATCCCGTTCACATGTGAGCGCCCCGGGCCTTCATCTTTTCCGTGTCAACAGGTTCTGAGTCAGTCGCATTTTGTTGAGTCGTCTCTCCTTTGCCGCATTCAGGCTGAAGTTTAAGTTCAAGAGGGGAAGTCTGCCGCCGGCGATGCCGCTGGAGTTTGTGGGCTGTGTTGGGGGTTGTGACGAGGTGCTCCGGGAGGTCCTCGACCTGAAGTACCTGCGAGGAGGTGGTGGTGGAGGAGGAGATGTGACCCTGCAGGCAACCGCCCATGTAGAGAGGGCACAGCCCAACCCCCCAAGTGGCCCCCCCCCCCCCCCCCCCCCCCCCCCCCCCCCCCCCCC
>JAODKN010000045.1:15715041-15725095 GCA_026774425.1 Petrocephalus zakoni
ATGATGTACATGGCCCTGTAGATGTTCGTCCCGCCCCCTGCCTCATTCTTCACCTATCGGTGATGATGTACATGGCCCTGTAGATGTTCGTCCCGCCCCCTGCCTCATTCTTCACCTATCGGTGATGATGTACATGGCCCTGTAGATGTTCGTCCCGCCCCCTGCCTCATTCTTCACCTATCGGTGATGATGTACATGGCCAATAATGATTCTGAATCTTGAAGACACTCCAACCTGGACAGTGGCTCAAGTGGCTTGGCCTGCACCATCCCAGGACCAACAGCTGGTTAAAACAAAAGCCTGGGAACAACCTGGTAAGACCTGGTGCCACCCCCACCCCCCCCCCAAAAAAAAAAACAGCACTGTAAGACTTGTGATGAAAATGTTTCAGTTGCCAGTTTATATATATGGGAAGCACTAGAATGTGAAATTAAGGCCAGTCTGATTCATGATGCCAAGAATGATACAGGGAAATGCACTGTAAGGACATGTCAATGACATCTGTAGTGTACTTAACTCCGCGTGATCTCGCCATTTAGAACACGGCACCATTTTCAAGCCGATGATAAAAAGCTTAGCTCTTCAAATTGCTGACCCAGCTTTATATAGTCATTAACCCTTCTCCATTTGTAACCCAGCACTCATACAATTAATTCAGATTGTGAAATGATTGTGGAAAAGAAAAACCATCCCGCAGGAAAGAAGGGTAGGAAGCCGGAACAAATGTTTCTCTAGTCATGTGTGAGTACTGATGTGCAGATAGTGTGACAGTGAACTGGGAAATAAGTACATCTCCCTTTTCGCTTCAGTTGAGAATTTAATAGTTAGAAATTCTCACATATTGCAATCAGAGTTTGACCAGATAGTTTATTATTATATTTTATCATATTTGTGAGTCTTTGGCAGGGCCACACCTTCAAGCTTAGGTGACCTTTAACCTCTACGTTCTACCATGGGCGGGCATGGGAAATGGCAAAGGGCAACATTTTGTATAAGTAAAAATGTCACACTTAGGTTTTTGAAAAGTTGATACGGTGGGACACTATTAAAATATTTATTAAAAACTGGTTATTAGCCTGTAATTTCACAACATAGAAAAACAAATCACTTTTAAAAGCAGACCATGATGTCATCATGATGACCCTTTACAGTTTAAGTGCCACTGGACAATCCATCAATTCAAGAGAGTCCTCCATTCCGACTGGCTCTTGAATGAGCCCTGGGAGCCAGGTAATAGGATGGAGGTGCTGAGAGAGGCAGAGTTGTTCCACTGGACCACTCACCCAAATAAGCACAAACCATGGAAATAAAAGGCTGCTGTTAGTGGCCCATTTCTGACTTTCCTCTTCGGGCTTTTGGGGGTGATGACCTCTCTCCATCACTAGAAAAGGAACAGAAGGCAATGTGTAAGTGGCTTTCCAACCAGGGAAGGGGGTCCACGTGGAATAGAATTCCAATGGAAAAAATACGAGAAAAGTATTGGAGTTCTGACCTTGGCAAGTCTGGTGGAGGTCTTCACAGAACATTCCACACAGTTCCGCTGAGAACTCCAGCAGAATGCCAGGCATCTCCGGACCTGTTCCTCAGGTTGTTTTCCACTTCATCTACAGACCTTGAAAAGGTAGAGAAGACCAGACAAAAAAAATATATAATCCTGGAGTCAGGTCTAAATGACCCATGATCTCTGACCCGACACGTGCTAACGAGGCTTACGCCAAGTAGTCTTTGACGTCCTCGATTGTGAGATCACCAGTGGTGTTCATCGTGGTGTCACCGTAGCTGAAGCCAGAGGAGATTCTGACCCCTAAGAGAGATGGAATAACAGAAGCAGTTAGCACAGGGGTGGGCAATCTTATCCGCAAAGGGCCGGTGTGTATGCAGGTCTTCAGGATAGCCCTAAGGTCATCTGTTCAAACCCAGGTGTGAGAATTCTTCAGCCAATCAGGCCTCTAATTAGTGATCTAATTAGGGGAGTTACAGCGGAAAGCTGCATACACACTGGCCCTTTGCGGATAAGATTGCCCACCCCTCAGTTAGCAGATCCACATTCCCCCATAACCACCTTCATGTAAAGCGAATTTGTAGAGAAAGAGACAGCAAAGGAGGTCTTACTGTCCGGTCCTCCCGAGGAGCGAACATCCCCCATGGACTGGGCTGAATGTGTCCCACTGGGCCGAGGTGGCATGCTCGATCTTGGCATTAGGTTAGAAAAGAGAGCCATGCACAGAGACAACGTCTTGTTCTTTAGAAATGTGATTGCTAAAAAATGCCAAAGCAGTAATCTGGAGTACAGCTGAATGGTGCCTTTGGGAGGTAATTTCATTGGGGGAGGGGGATCTAAACCCTCTGACATTCTGATTAATGAAAGTGTGTGTATGGGGGGGTGACACCCTGGAAAATAATGCATCACAAAAACATCCAAAATACACAAGGTTCCTCAGTTATTTATCGCTGGAGGCGACTTGGCAGGCCCTGTGCCCTTGCGACACATTAACTGATTAAATTCGCCTGTTTTTACTGCGTGGCTGTTTCAAGAATCTAGGCACCACCGCAGCTGTCAGCTGAGAGCAAGAAAGAAGCACCACGTCCAGGGCATTTAAAGGGAAATATAAAGGCAGACATTGTCCAGTTAGATCCAGATAGTGCTAAATTATCTGATGCATTGTGAAGGCTATTCAGTCTAAAGGCTTAGACTAGTACCAAAATGTTCCCAGCAGAGTTTTCTATAGCTCAAAAATCCTCTGCATGATAAATCAGGTTGTGTGTGCTATTGCCTCATTCTGTGCTGAACTACTTTGCCTTGTCCCAAAAAAAAAAACCCTCCAATCACTTTTAAAACAAGAGATTCTTGAGCAAAAATATTGGCATTTCGCATTCTGCAAACTTGAGTTTTCAGTTCAGCGTTTCAAGTTGGAATCCCCAGGTGATTTAGTGGAGCAAAATAATACAAGACACGTCTGTTACCAGTTCAGTTTGGCACAACGGCACCCCCTAACGGGCAGACCAACCTCGGCACAGTGGCGCGGCTGTTCCGGAGCACATCCACAGAACACAGCGGGGAGGAGACTTGGCATGTCGACAGGGAGAACCGCTCAAATTCAGAGGGGGAAATTAGGTAGAAACCTGTCATGGAGAACATTAATAAATAAAGGTGATAGATAGACTCCTGTAAATAATGCCTTGCAAGTATAAAAGCCCATCTTCACTACTTAAAATAAATACCCAGCTTTAGGAGATCTTACTAAAACTGAATACATAGAGATGTATAAATATTAAGATCAGTATCCGTGGTTACCGGCGGCTGGGGGGGGGGGGCGCTCACCCTGGCCCGTCTTGGTGAACACACAGGAGGCGATGCCTCCGACGTCCTCCCTGTGGATGCAGTTCTGACGGCCGTGGGGTCGGAGTCCGGGCATGCTGAAGGCCTGCACGTCGCCTTGGTTGGTGAGGCACAGCAGGGCATGGCCGCTGGCCAGGCTCACCAGCGCCACCTTGCGTAGGCGGCAGCCCTCCTGCGCCGTCAGCTTCAGCTTGGCCTTTGTCGTTATCTTGGGGAGGGAGAACACCTACGGCGGGAGGAAGCACCGCAGAGTAGCAAAACCAGGGGTCATAAGAGGGGCAATAAGGTTGGCCCCTTTGTATGAATTATCATTAGCCAATGAGATGTCTTAAATCAATGTGTGACAATGGAGGTGCCAGTCCAGTGCCCAATCAGCTTTCCAGTAGCCCTTTAGCCCCGCCTCTGTATACCAAAACACGACCAACCAAACGGGACTAGTCAGTGTTCAGCTGAATCCAACAGTTTTGCTCACCACTGGATCTGCTGGTTTTGGTCTGAAATGGTAACTACACCGTTGGTTTAAGAATGATTCATTTCAGTTGTGTCCATTAGCAGATAATTGCATCATCGTCTGTATGCAGATGGAAATGATTTTGTGCAATTTAGTGAATGTTTACCAAAAGCCATCTGACTCAAGATGCTTATAACACAACAATACTGCCACGTTCCACATCTCCGACATGGGCAGAGCTAGCCAAGGAGCCGGGGGTATGTGCGGATCGGGGAGGATACCTTTATCTGTTCTTCAGAGGCAATGAGGACAGAGTGGCAGGCCTGCACGTCGGGGCATGTGACCAGGTCCCGCGAAGCCTGGTAGGGCTCTGGCAGCGGGTTGCCCTGCCCGTCCAGCACCGCCACGCCCACAACAGGGGCCCGGTGCATCAGCTGGATTTCTTTGCTCAGGATGGCTTCCACAGCCTCGCCCCGGGAGCCGGTCCACAAGGGCACCTTCAGCGCGTAGGCGAAGACGCAGCCCGCATTTGTGCCCGCCCACAGCGTAGGTCCAGGCTGAGCCGCTGGTGACATACAACAGGTTTTTGGCAGGTATGGCAACATGGCCACCTTGGTGCCACGGCTACCGCCATTAAAACTGACCGAACGCCCAGGCTATAGCTTACAGTCTCTCAGGTAGGTGTCCGCGAAGCACAGGCATCGCACCACACCGGAGAGAGAGTCCTCAGCGGAACGGGGCTCAATCCGCCGCTGTACCGGGGCCACATCCGCATCACGGGAGCCCCCATACTCTCCCAGCTGTTTGCTGGATTCCTGCATCAAGAGATGCTTGAATAAAATTAAGCTCGCCGCAGACAAGGCCCCTCAAGAAACAACCTTACCTTGGTTTTGGCCAACTGAGTTCAGTTCTGCCTGATCTGGTCCTCTGACAGACCTCCTGGGGACGTTCAAGGGCCGTTACAGACTCACCTTGGCAGCCAGACCGTGGACTAGAAGCCGACTCTGCCCGCAGAGGCGGCTCTTACGGATCCTCCGGAAAGACTGGCGCAGGGACTTCTTCAAGGACTTGATGCGGGACAGCGGCCCCTCCATCGCCAGGGTGTCCGTGGGGTGCAACGTGCACCTGGAGGAGACGGTGAAGACGGGAAGCAGCAGCTCAGGCAGAGATGTGATTTTGCAGAGCCTGGAGGTGCGTTTGATGGGTGGGCATGGATGAGTATCTCACCTCGCCAGAACAGGGCAACGATGATGGTAGTCGAAAAGCCCAAAACCGTGGCTTGTGCCGAAGGCGACCAGGTTCCACTCGGCGTGCAGGGTCACCGCTGTGATGGATGCTGGCGGGATACACTGCACCAGCACCACGGGCTGGAAGCCAGGCATGAAGCGAATCGGGCCAGCCTTCGGGTCAAGCCGATCATGACCCTTCCAGGTAAAACCCTTCCTGTCTTGAAGCAGGTCTACGACCGAACTGCTGATCACATGATCAGACCACTCCTCATTCAGGCACATGACCAGGACCTTGAGGACGGAGTGAACCACAACCAGGTCAGAAGACCGAGCTAAACATACTGCCTGCTATGGCCACAATCCTAAGCCGGAAACACACAAAGCCGATTTTCGGCCGTCGGAAACTGTCAGACACAGCTGGTCCCCGTTGGCACAGTCTTGGCCAATTGAGAATATGCATCAAAGCTCGTTGGGGCAACTGAGCTCTCTGACTGAGCTGTATGTCAATAGTCACTTCTATTCGTGCTGATATGTTCCGATGCAAATTTTCCCCAAGGACGGGAGCCCATGATTCATTGGCCTTGGTTGTTTTTTTTTGCCGGTGACCAGTGTGTCCCCTACTTAAAACACTACTTACAACAAAAGCTTAATGCAGTAAGACATCATAATGGAGAGGAGTAGTTTACGTGATGTAGAAGCCGTACAATTATTACTTTACCTGCCCAGCTGTGCCGGCCAGAACGAGCCTGCCACTATATTTACACAGCGAGATCTTTTGCACACCAAGTCTGGGGTCATCGCTGTACGGATCAAAACACCCAACCTTCAAACATGGGAAAAGGTGAGACATTACCTCACACATTTCAAACGCAGAAATTAAATACACTGAGGTTGGGATGGGTACAATTAATTTTAATTTTTTTTTCATTTCCATTGCACTATAAGGATTTACTGCATCTGCATGTGGTTTTAATTACAGAGCAGGAAATCAAATCCCAGTGCAAAGGACATCAGGCTGTACTATGTATCCACTTATGACGACGAGCGTGAGGAATATTACAAGACCGCATAAGAGAAGAATGCAAATTAATGACCCACAACGAGGCTGACATCTGCCTTAAGTCGTGCTGCGGTTGCATTCAAGTCGTGCACAGCAATTCGCGGGAAAAACAGACGAGTTTATCAACAGCCTTAGATGATGTAACAACAAAAACAAGTTTCTCTACGCTGCTGCTCCTGCCAAACGGTCATGGACTCGCCTTCCTGAAGGGGGGCCACTCCTCCTCCTGAGCAGAGCTGTCGCCATGGTCACCGTCTGTCTGGAAGATGCTGGCGGTGCTCAGTTTGTAGAGGGGGGTGAGAGACGTCCCTGACGCATCCCAGAAACGCACAGCGCCATCCTCATGGCTGAAAGTTCAGAGAAAGGGAAAACATCAGATCTAAATCTTCGCATTTAGGTTTTCCCAATCAGCGAAGAACTTCAAATTATATAGAAGGTAATGTAGCAAATATACCAACCCTGTGAGTAGCAGGTCCTTCTGCTTCGGTTTGGGGGCAAAGCTGTTACCTCCACTGATTGGCCATTTCTGAACACACAGTTGCATTTCATGAAGGAGCCGTGCTAGAACGCGACTGCACATACACAGCCTCTCAGACTATATATACCTCGCCATCGTAACGGGTCAGTCAAGCAGTCCATGATCACAGTTCTTACCGCGGCGGTCAGGGGAGGAGACTGGAGCCGGCCGGCGGCAGCCACCCTTTGCCACAGCTTATGTGGCACGTTAGACACGTGGTAAGAGCAGGTGATGGCAGAAGAGTGCAATGAAGCGAGGTATGGCGACGGAATCACGGGCCACCCAGTGGTCTGGAGGTCAATTGCAACCAACTCTTCTTCCAGTAGGACCACCAAAGCAGTCGGGTCATCAAACCCTGAAACAAGACTCGGATGTCAGATACATAAATGTGCTATTTGCCTCACTTTTACGTCACTTTGGACTAAGGTACCTGCTAAATAAAAATGTATATAAATCTCTACAAGATGGATTCTGCATGAAATCACCACCATTTATTTCAAATAACCTTAGCAATACATCAACTCACTGTCTCCATCTTCTGTGTGGTGAACGGTGAAGAAGTCAATGATGCGGGACGTGAAGTCTAGAACAACCTGGGCGTCCCCTTGCATCACAGTCAGACAATGGCGGTCTCCATAGCTGGCACGGGACATCCCGCCACTGAAGAGCACTAGGGCAGTTCTGGGGATGACGTCATTAGAGCAAGACATTATCCCATAAAAATTAGACTGTTTGAAGTCTGAGGTTACGCAGAGGTTTTACCCAAAGCTATTACAAACCCTGACTCTGTCGTCCTCCAGAGGATCTTACTGATGGCTTTACAGGGGCTGGGGCCTGAAGAAGGAGCAAAAGAGTGACCCACCGTACGCCACAAACACAATGAATGCAGCGAACCACACTAGCCCGTGCCATGACCAGAGCGTCCATTGGTCGACGGGATGGGCTCAACCTTCACTCATCCTTCCAAACGCCCAGCTGATGCTTGGAACACACCACAACGATTTCATGCTGCCACATATTTCAGAATGATTCAGGCCCGAGATACTCTGAAGTCCAGATCTGGGATTTGCCACCGGGGTATGGGTGTGATGCAGACATAACACATCAGCGACCAAGGCTGGCTATATTTAACAAGGATCACCATACTGTAAATAGGACTTAATAGCTTGTTTAAAAGTCCCACATATACAGCAGAAAACAACCTATTCTTACCCACCCACACAGCAGCAGGCTGAGATTGGCTAATTTAGGCCAGATAGCTAGCATGCGGCTGGACATTACCATATGGCCTGGTACAGGACAGGGGCCGGCACACAGGAGGACATCTGGTGCCACCGACGGCCCACACCACGTAGCTGCCGTTGCTGTGCGAGCTGACGAAGTTCCTGCCACTTCGTTCCCAGGACAGGCTCTCTAGCGACTATGGTGAGCAGAGGAACGGACTGTCACTCAGAAAACCCATTTGAACGAAAGACAAAAATCAAGCGGCTATGGAATATGGAATAGTTATATTTTTGGGGTTGAATCACTTACCTGGTTTCCTAGAAAGAGAGCATCCATCTGCCATGTGTTCAGGTCCCACAGCACCACCAGACCTCTACTATAACCAATGAGGATCTTCCCAGGATATCGTGGGTGTTCCTGAAGGGATTCTACAGGCCCCAGGGACCTGCCACATTTGTAGTCATCTGGTACACTGTGAGTAAACAGGAGGGACTGTTTGTTTGTATCTTCGGCGATGGTTGCAGTTTAGAGCTCCTATAAAACATCTGCACGTAAGCGATTCCTGGGCTCAGACTTGGTGATTGTCATCATGCTCGCATCCCCTGGGAGAACATCCCTGCTAGTGCTCATACTGGCAAATGTGAGACTTCAGCTCTTTTATATCCACCCATTCCTAACGAATTGGGAACGCCATTAAGGGAGGCTTCAGGCAGCTTGGATCCTGGCCGTGGTGCTCACAGCACGAGGCTTGCGAGATTTATTTTAATAAAAAACAGAGAGAGCACCAGAATTTGGACTTGGGCCATCTGACGACGAATGATTATAGGCTGGGAGGACACAATGGGTAACATTCACATTTCACATAAGCATGAAACAAGATATAAAATTTTGGTTGAATTCTCAAAAACACTGCAAATGATATCTGACCAATGGCGAAGGTCCAACTGCTCCCGAACTCAAACACACTTAACCACAATCCATATTATCGTTTCAAGTACTCTCTTCCTTGTGGGTAGTCTCGGGAAGGTCAGATCCATGCTAATATCCATATACCCTCTACTTTGGCTTTGCGGTGGCACTGCTCAGATCCCCAGCGGACGCGTGCTCATTAAGTCAGCCAGCAATCTAAGCTGGAAGCCATGCAGGTCAGACTAATGAGTGAGTCAGAGGTTCTGCCCCTGCACCAAGCCAACAGGATACATTCTGGTACTGATGACAGAACTTTCATCCGCATGGTTTGGCTCCCACGGAAACACTATAGGGTTGCTAACTAGTTAGATCCCTGGAAACACAGCAGGCCCACCCAAACACTCACCTCTGCAGTACTTGGTCCTGGAGCAGCATCCGGGCCTCCAATGTGGCCAGGCTGGGCAATGCCAAGGTGCGGACCGCCCCGCCCTCCGTGCCCAAGCACAGAAGGTCACAGCGACGAGTCGGCAGCAACGTGGTCACACGGGAGGCCCTACGGGATCCAGCAGGACCAAGAGTCTCAATTGGCCAACACAAATCTAGGAACAGGTACTTCAAGTGTACAACAGGGGCTTGACACTACAACCTCCGAGAAACATGCACAAACTAAATTCAGGATTCCCCTACACAGTGCCCCTACACGGAAGCATGGTCCTTGACCTAATATAATTTGGAAACGGAGACTAAGGGCTTACCTGACACCCTCAACACCTGGTCGCCCCGGAAGGCTGACGCTGAGGATCCTATCCAGGTACGAGCCCTTGTCTCCTGGGCTAATCTCCCAAAGTTGCAGCGTGTTCTTATCCAGAAGGCAGAGGAGACGCCCCTGCAATACCCACACCTTCCGGTCAACGACGTCCACGTCTACCCTCAGCCATTTCACACTGACCAATTAACCACCCTGGTCAATCAGCAACTGGGCCCTCTTAATATCTACCACTGTAGCCAGGAACTCATTCACTTGAGAACCAATGGTGCTTTTAATTTGATTTAGTTATTATTTGATTTAAAGTATTTATTTATTTATTTATTTATTTATTTATTTCTCCTTTGGATACCAACTTCACATCTGGTCAATGGAATATTACAATAAGGCTTACCTGGCCAAGTAGAAAGTGCATCTGAGTAACTGCACCCGCCGGGGCATGGCGGCCCACAAACTCCACCCCTGGGGCACCATATCTGACATGGATGCAGTCAAGGAGAAGGAACTACGCCAAGGGCACATTGCCCTATACTCCTACTCCAAGGGCACATTGCCCTA
>JAODKN010000045.1:15749901-15783963 GCA_026774425.1 Petrocephalus zakoni
TGGCAGCATCAACACTTACCGTCAAAGCAGTGAACCTGAAGCACCATGCTTGCTTTCTTCCGATTGGCCGTCCACTCCAGCAACGACAACGGATGGGTCCTCGCAGCCTCCGGGCCAAGCCAGGACTTCTGCATGGCTTGTATGAGCCTGAGCTGGCAGGGTGCCTGGTAGTCATCCTGAGCATAGTCTGAGACAAACCTTAGGGAGAGAAAAGCATCAAACATCAGTGCTTAGTCAAGCATGTCAAGCTGGTGTCTATCTGGTTCCAGCCCTTACTTGAGGAGATACTTCTCCAGTGACTGTGCTGGCGCAAAGGCACTCAGGCAGGCTAGCAGCAGCAGCCAGCCCCTCTCCGCATTGGCGACATTGGGATTCCTGCAGACCTGATTGGCGACCTGACACAGGATTTCCTCCCTCAGGCCTGGCACAGCCAGACCCTTCTGGACGATGTAATTCCCAAACAGATTCTCCTGGGCCCCATTTAGGTTGGGGTCTCCCATGAACCTCAGAACCTTCAGCAGAGACAATTGGATCACTGAGCAGGAGGTACACAAGAAAAATATCAAACCTCAGGGACTGCTGATGAAGACCTCACCATGATGAAGACGCTGAGGGCCTCTTTTGATAAGTCTTCCTGAAGGCGTGTCAGTGGGGCTTCAAGAGGCGCCATCAACATGCCAAACTTGGACTCCTGTAAATCAGGGTGAGACTATTACATACAAAGACCAGCTGAAGGTCCAGGGCTCTAGGTCCCATTCAAGGTGGTAGCTAGATGGCCAGTTTTAAAGCTGTACATGAAAAGCAGGTACATGCACACTGCTGCCTGTGGTGTCACGTCTCACCCTAAAGTGAATCTGGACATATCTGGAGATGGGGTGGTTGTTGATGTCAAGTGGGAGGGTGAGCTGAGAGTCCACCTCAATCATGGAGCCTTCGACCAGGGCAAGACAATCCGAGTGCATCTCCCTACCCCCTGACAAAGGAAGATAGGTGTTTATGAGCTAAGACCTCTGGTAATTCTTTTCAATAAAAACAACTGGGTCGGGTCAATACCATCTACCTGCAACCGTCTGCAAGAGTCCAGCCAGCTCAGCTGGAATGGCTAGGTGAGTAACGTTGACCACCTCTCGCCTCATCTGCTCCTACAAGTGAACATCAGGGATACCGGAGGCTAAAATAGGGATCTACTGCCAGGATGACATGTCATTTCCAGCAAAAACATTAGGGACTCATGAAAAAACAAAATAGCTACCATTTCCCATTGACGCCTTTCTGCCTCAGCTAATCTCCTGGCCTCAAATTTCATCTGTAACAAATTCCGGAAACAAGAACTTATTTTCAGCTAACAGAATAGTGAAAGGGGATTGAATGGCGGGGAATCGGTGTCCCAGGACCTGTACCTTGATGTACCTCTTGCGAGTGACGTACATGAGGACCAGGGAGCGGAACTTCACCAGGCTCGCCCTCATCTTTTCATAACACCTCCTGTGGGAGACACAGCAAGTTAGGAAAAGCTTAAAGTATCAGTCAAAAGTTTGGACACACATTTCGTTTTGATGTGCACAAAACCAGTATAAGTTTCTGAATGACAATTAAAGTTGCTATTTTATTCTATTCTATTCTAAAAGGTTATTTGTACTATTCTCTACATTTAAGAGTAATTATAAAGAAATCATAACTATTCAATAACATATATGGAATTATGCACTGACCAAAAAAGTGGCCCTTGAGCAAGTTAACCCCAGTTGCTCCAGGGACTGACTGACCCTACTTTTCTCCTCTATGCTAGTTCCATGAGGTGGCCTCCTGGGATGCTTCTCCAGCTGTCCTGAAGGAGGTCCCACATATACACTGAGCCTCATTGGACGCTTTTCCTTCACTCGCTGGTCAAACACCCCCAAATCCATTTCTACTGTGCTTAGGTCAGGTGGCCAGGTCATGTGATGCCACACTCTATCACTCTCCCTCGTATGCAGCTTGGTGTATCCAAACCTTTGACTGGCATAGTACATGATCTCCAGGAGTTTGCTCATAGTGAAAGGGGGGGGCAAGTTCGGTATGCGGGTGGTTCTACCGAGTGAGGAATCCTCGGCAATGGGCCTGCAGCCACATGATCTTCATGCGGAAGGCGACGAAGCGTCTCCGGACGAAGAACATCCGCGAGTAGCGCTGGAGGGTGAGGGCGGCCACATGCAGCACGCGGTCCCGCTTGCTCTCCAGCAGCTGGTAGACCTCCTCCTTCAGGAACAGCTACACACAAACCTCATCTGAGCATCAGAGCTACTGCAGCAGCCTGGTCACATGGCTGGCTTATACCTACCTTGGTCACCCCCACTTGGTACTGGCCTGCCCTGAGAGGACACAGCTTCATCAGCATGAAAACGCAATTTTCACCCTCCGGGGGCGGTGGCTGCTTCAGTCCCAATAGGGCTTTGTACCTGATAACAGAACCGTCAGGGAAAGAGACAAGGGCCCAATCAGAATTTAGTTCAAGAACACCAATGAAAATGATTCAAAGGTGTGTGTCATGGTACTGTGTACCAAATATTGCCCTTATATGGATAGCTGGTAGGGGGTGTGGCTGTTGCTACCATGATGCTACCATAACTGCCTATTAGTTAATTATATTGAGTTGTCTTAAATAAATAAACAGCTTGTTCACACTGTTGCAAACACACCAATGAGGGGCTGGAGCTGAAACCCGTGGTGGATCACGATTGGATCAAATGGGAATCGTGATGGTGGATCACGACTCCCATTTACTGTTTATATCGCGAAGATGGTCGGCCATGAAGGGAAGCACCTGCAGAGGAAGGTGTGGAACAGCATCCTGACGGGATAGCCTTCCTTACGGATGCGAATCGTCTCCAACATCCCAGAATAGCGAAGCTGAGCAGCAACCAGCTCCACCTCGAACACGGCCGGCTCCTGTCTCGACACATGCACGCGCGGTGAGAGGATGGCTGGGGTCTTATGGGCCGCAGTGCATGCTGGGAGCTCGCATACCTTTCTGCTGTTGGGCTTTATGCAGCGCACAAAGAAAGGATTGCACCTGTTACGGGAGGTGGACCAATACATGGTGTTAGAGGAGGGGAAGGATGTCAGGGAGGTAGGCAGGAACAGTAATAATGAGCTTCCTATGCACCCCAGCCCCCTGGAAACCCCGCTCCCCACCTCTCCATCCTCTCCACCAGCTCCAGGAGGGACTGCTGGAACTTGGCGGCCACGGTGGGCGGCTGGTAGCGGCGAGTCACGGTGCTCGTCTTCCTCACATTGGCCTGCTGACTGAGGAACTGGGCGTGATTGCAGAAGAGGCCAGCCACCATCTGGAAGGCAACAGGAGTGTCCCGTGTGTGCTCACGTGGCTCACGCACGCAGCCGCGGCCCTCCCCGGAACCTTCGCCGCTCACCTTGTTTTTGCTTTGAATGAAGAGGTCAAGGACCTCCTGACGGACTTGGTCAAAGTTTTTATCCAGAAACTTGTGGACCTGAAATGAATTGGTGATGGTGCAAAAGAGCCATAAGATTTGTGCAAAGTGAAAAAGTGAGACCCAAAATCCCGCCAGTTATACGGTACCTGATAAGCGATTCTGCCAGCATAGTGCTTTACAGTGAATTCGGGCAAAGGCATCTTTGGCTTAGAGTACAGAGGGTTGTTGCCATGGTGGTAGTGGCATTTCTGAAGGAAGGTGTGGTCAGTTGCCTAGTAATAGGAAAGTTGCGTTAGAAATGTATGACTTGAACCTTGTTGCATATTATCTGCAGCAGTGTAAGCAGTGATGCCCAGACCTCCCTCTCAACAGCCACCTCCTCCAGGTCCACCGGGGAGATATCAAGGCGTTCTCAGGCCTGGGCGAGAGATATAATCTCTCCAGCGTGTCCTGGGTCGGCCCTGGGGCCTCCTCCTGATTGGACAAGTCTGAAACACCTCCCCAGGGCACCATCCAGGATGCATCCTAGACAGATGCCCAAGCTCCTCACCCTATCTCTAAGGCTGAGCCCAGACACCCTGTGGAGGAAGCTCATTTCTGGCACTTGTATCTGCGATCTCATTCTTTCAGGCACTACCCAGAGCTCCTGACCTTAGGTGAGGGTAGGAACATAGATCGACTGGTAATTCGAAAGCTTGGGCCTTCTGGCTCAGTTCCTTCTTTGCTATGACAGATCCATCTTCAAAACCAACATACCTGAGGAAAACAACTCTGGTCGTCAAGGATTCGGAGTATCCCATGAGGCTTTGCAGCAATCAGGTCAATACAGTTCTGATTATCACTGAATGACACTTCCTGCCAGATGACCTGTTCTCTGATGTATTCATCCTTATAGCAAAAAGAGAAACATATTCTTCCAAAATTGGCAAAACCAAACTGGAAGCCGGCCAGGTCTGCCAGCAGCATGAAACACTTACCTGCTCCTCTTTAAATATTACTTTGTTGAAAAAAAACTGCAGATACTCATTTGCATAATTAATGCAAAGCTGTTCAAAGCTGTTGAAAGCTAGGTCCTGAAAGATAAGAATGCAAATTGTTATACTCCCCACACTGGTTTACACCCAGTAAAAATCAACTGAAAAAAAATTAAACATGTAAATAAAGCCAATCTTTGTATAACCTGTTCCCGATAAGGCCAAGGACATTAATTACCTCAAATCCATAGATATCTAGGATGGAGATAGACAGTGCTTCATTTTTGGGGTAAACCAGCTTGTTAATCCTGTCTGTGAGCCAGCTGAACAGGAGTGCATACAAGATCTTGGCAATGGCATCTCTGGATGTCCCACAGGAGAAAAACATTTTACACATATTTAGCCCACCATCAAATGGCACAATCTTTCATAAAAACCAGCATGTGCCAGATCAGAGACTGCAGGTTTCTAATAGTGGGCCACTTTTATCCTTATAAATAAGGCACTCTGCCTTAATAGCTTCAGTTGACATTTACCCTACTTATCCAGGGGGGAAATCTGGAAGCTATCCCAGGTGGAATAGGGTACATCCTGGGTAATATGCCAGCTAATTGCAGGGCACATGTATACAGTCACATTCTATGGGTAATTAACACATGGCAATTCACCATACTGTGTGGGTTTGTATTGTGGGAAGGAGCTGTGACACAGGGAGAACGTGCAAACTCTATACACAAAGCAGGCACGAGATAGGATCCTCCAACATGAGAGGCGCCAGGTACCAGCACCACCCATTGGACCACAATACCACCCAGAAGTCAGTCTGCGATTATCAACATGCTCCCACCTGGCATCAACAGCGCTCTCAACAGTCAAGGGAGTGAAGATCTTCTCCCTCATCGTTTCCTACAGGGAAGTGAACATGATAAACATTGTGTCGTATAGATGAAATTTGTCAGTGAGTAATCTTTTTATATCTTCATTTCATCTTAACGTGTCCTTTACTTCAATTAGCATTAAGCTTTCATTGGGTATAAAGTGCCTTCAACCACAAAGCACTCACCTAATCCAACTGGTTTAAATGAATTATCTTTAACTGTGGCACTCTCTAGTTACACATGGAGTGTCTATTACCCTAATGACCAGTGTAAACTCAATGACACCCATGGCCCTATGTGATGTCACAAGTGTCCCTTGACGAGCGACTTCTTTGTGATTAAAATTCCATTGTGCATTTCAAGGAATGAATAGCAATGTCTGCTAGCTCCAATCCTCTCCAGTTAAGTAGCTTTGAAGAGTACGAGATCATGTTGATGGAGACAAAGGAAAATGCCGTTTGCCCAAGTCTCAAATGATGCTTCGGGACAGTTAGACGGAGGGGGAATGAAGGAAATAGCAAATGCGAAAGTGAGCGACAGATCCTGGAGCTGCGGCTGGAACCCAAGCAGTAGGAAACGTGAACTTGAATGCCGATGAAAGGGATGAGTGCACACAATGCAACGGACGGTCAGGTGACCAAGACGCTGGAAAAAGAAACTGTACACTCTCGCAGTCTCCGCAACCCATTATGGAGAGATTTACCCTTTATGCATCGCTGCCATGAAGATGTTTGCTTTTTGAACTAGTAATTATGGATCGGTTTTTTCCCAAATTCGACACTTGTCAGTTATTCGATTCGTTTTATCAGACTTCTTCAGTGATGGGATGGAACAAACATATGGAATTGTTGGGGGTACTCAACAACAATATGACAGCATGTGGGGTTCAGCACAGACACGACTGGTAGTAATAATTATTATAATTGCAATAGCTACTAGTTAAAGGCTCCCACCACAATTATTGAGATGAATGCCTGGTCAGGCAAAGTCTCAGAACTATAGTACTGTAAAGGAGTTCCCAGGTAACCCCCCGATTGAGTTTCTGCCTTTTCTCTTTTTAAACCCCAACCTTCTGGCTATAATTATCCCCAGGGTATTATTACCTGTACTGTCATTCAGCCTGGGGGCAGGGGGGGATTACAGCTTATATGCATGGTTTGAGGTTTTGTGTCGCTGTCGCTGCTTTACAGGCGACTTATCAAAGTGTATCGACCGTTGACTCATTCAGTGGGCCGGCAAAGGAAGTGACACGGACAATTCAGCTAATGGTGGGGCGCCTTGGCACATGGCCCCAAACATGAATGGCAGTACAGTGTACAGTAAAGAGATTATCAAAAACACAATCTTCCTCTAAGGATGTGGACAAGGTTGAATTTGCTCTTCCAACATGCATTTTGCAAAAGGGAGAACACATTTAAACTATTGTAGCTGACGTAGGCACACAGGAAGTCATTACTCATCTAATGTTATTCTTTCCTTTCAGCCGTTACTGCCTGCCAAACAGAAACTCATAAGTTTAATCCGAGATATTAAGTGATAGAAAATAACCTAATTATAATAAGATAATGACAATCAGGGACCCAGTGATGAAATCACTGATATGACAGGCATGGTGTCCCAATCTGCTGAACGACCCACCACCCAGATGTTGGCAAATATCTGCAAATGATAATGATGCTCGTCCATACCATGACCTTGTAGGTTATAGACTTCTGCAGGCCCTCTGGGGAGATCTGGAGAAGCTCAGCCACCACACGGATCTCCCGTGCACTGACTACGGTAGCCGCCTCCTGGGAATCAGCCTGCAGGGGAGACAAGCACCCAAAAACATCTCCATTGCCAATCCTAGGTCCTCCTCAGGAAATCTAACCCATGACCAATGACAGAAACAGGAGGCCAGAAACATCCAAGGCTCCAAAATCAATGACGTGAACCAGGTTACCTCATATCTCTCAAAGAACACGTTCCCAAGGTGGAGCACAGAAGACAGAACCCTGAAGATGCTGTTCTGCTCTTCGGTACTGAAGTTGAGTATCTCCATGGCGCTGAGGATCCTGCGAAAATCTTCCCCATCCCTCTTTCCTGGGATCTCGCAGTTGCCCCCCTACAAAGGTGATGGTGGTGGTGGGGGCGTTATGGTTTTACCAACATGCAGACCTGTAACATACTTCAGAGGCCTGCTCTAACACACATGTTCTTGGGCTGCTGCTTGAGTCACTAAAGACAACAAGCAAGTCATAAATATATATGATCCTCATATATTTTGGAATTATTTCCCTGATTTAGAGATTTCTGATCACTTTTGCTTTTCATGTTCCAGATGTGCTTGAAACAAAGCCAGAATATGTGTTGGAGGGTCTTCAACCTGGCTGATGTGTCAACGAGTTTCTGGCTCCTAAAGGCGGGAGAGATGCATCACGCATTTCACCTGGTTGAGGTAGTAATAGGTTTCAGCCTCCTGAAGGTGGAATGCCTGCTTCTGTTGTGCGGGAAGGCCAGCAAGCATTTCATAAAAAATGTGATAGTTCCTCTCATTTTTGCTCTGAAATATAAAAGAAAGTTAACATTAAACAACGGCAAAGCTAATCTTATCACACTATATAATCTAGATCACCCTTTTGAAATCGCAATAAATCGCAAAAGGCTTTAAAAAGGTTAATTTGCCATCCAAAATATAATTTCTGGAAGGCTATTCTAAGTTACAGGACCGCTCCATACTGCCGGATCGCGTGGGAATACTTTAGAACAAGGTATAGATGGAGTCTTACTTACCTGAAACACAATCCGGGACTTCTCAAGTAGATACTGTGAGGTTATGGCACCACTGATCACACCTCTGTGTTAAATAATGCAGACAAAAGTGGCTACAATGAGCGCTTGGCCATAACAGCGTTATCGCTCATCTGTCACTGGGTGAGAGGACTTTGCATTAGGCGCGTTCACGACACTGGCTCTGAGTACTGCATTCGTTACAGCTCTTAATTATTTAGACTGAACATAGCAATACCAGTTAGTAGTGTACTTGTCCAGAAATGATGTATCTTACTTCCCCGAAGTGATTGAAAACAGAGAAACAACACGCTCACAGGTACTAATTCGTGGTATTTACGGTACAGTGTTTTTTTTTTAAGAAAAAATATCATTGAGGACTTTAACTTTCTGTGCATCCTTGTATGCGCAATATTAAACAGGAACTTGAAATATGTTAATAAACATACAAGAGGAAAAGTTAATTAAACACTTATTCATTAAATATGCTAGTCAATTGTTTGTTAAAGTTCAATTAACTTTAAGTTACGTACACAGTCGAAACGAAACTTTATCAAGTTTCAAACATAAGAATTTTGATCGGCCTAAATTAAAATGAAAAAAAGAAACATTAATTTACCTCAAGTATAACTTTAGAACGCCCTTATAAAGGTAACGATGTTTATTATTATTATTATTATTATTATTATTATTTATTATTTTATAGCAGTCCTATGCACTTGGCTTATTTTAGTTCGGTTACAATACAATGACATGGGGATATGGATTCATTTTTAAGATTAACTAACAGTTTAAAGAATAAGATACTTACTCCTCCATAAAAATCTCCACGTATTTCCCAAAGCGGCTTGAGTTGTCGTTCCTCACGGTTTTGGCATTTCCGAAGGATTCTAAAAGAGGCGCCGCTTCCAGTATCTGAGGCGATGATATGCGAAACATTTTTCATTAGAATATATATAAAACATGCACGTATATGAAGAATACAACACAAAACTAAATGCATACACGCTCCGAAACTCAGGGAATGGCACGGTGTCGCCTGAAATTACGTTGACATCAAATTCTGACACATGTCATGGTGTTTGTGCAAACACCCGTCTATGGTTTGACGTATACCTTTCGCAAAGACCACAGAGTCGGTTTGTGTGTTTGTTAAGAGGGCAAAACTGAATTCCAAGCTGAATTCAACATGCACACGCCTGCATGCAGATGGCAAGGTTATAAGGAGAATACCTCTATCTGTGTCATTGAAGCAAAGGGGAGAAGGACATGGTGTTTAGCGAATAAATACTATACAGATGACAGAACTCGCTGCCTTTTATAAAGCCCCGCGTGCACCTGCTGCGTGATGTTGCGCTTATGGTGTATCGCCGCTAAGTATCGCAGGACCAGCTTCGTCGCTTCCGTCTTCCCGGAGCCACTTTCTCCACTGCAATTAAATCAAGCAGACTCTTTTAGAAACGCGCGAGACTTGAAGCAAACTGCCAGTACACCCAAGGTTAGAATTTCGCCCCAATTAGCAGAGTAGGGGGAGAATTGATTTATATTCCCATAGCCTGTACCAATATCTAGATTAGTCCCCGTTTATCACGCCTGATAAGAATCAGACCAAGAAGTGAAATTCAAGGTTGAAATGCAGTCTGGTTTCGTGCCAGGTGCCCTGAGACGGCCTGAGATGCATTTCACCCAGCGACACGATCTCTACGAGCGTCACTAGGCTTAGCTTACAGGGCTCTTCTTTTAAAGACTAGGAGGACGTCTCAAAGCTAAGGGTCTGTGCCGATAACTCTCAGGTTAATAACTAGCCCCAAGACACCGAGTTAGGTAGATATTCTCACCACAGCCCAGGAAGAAAATATTAACTCTTACAGTACAAACACTTAGATTTGCCCCTTGGAAGTTAACAAAAGCAAACTACCGCAGGAAGTGCACTTACTTGATAATTATGCACTGGTTCTGTTTGGCATCCATCATTTTGGAGTAGGAGAAGTTAGCAATAGCAAAGAGATGACTGAAAAGACGGGGAACAGCAAGACAACAGCTCAGCGCTAAAGCTGCATCAAAGACCACCCAAAAAATAGTGCTGCAAAGCCAGCAGGTAAGAGGATTTGATCTGTCATCTGCACTACTAGTTGTAATGGTCACTTAATACACATCTACATGTAATGCAACCTGTTGTTAATAAACAACATGGTGCTGTACAGGCCTGTACCAGCATGATAGCAGACATGTAAGATTAGCACTCACCAATATGTGGTTAAAGAACGATATATAATGACCTGAAAGACATTTACAAAACTTCTACACAAAAGTATATATACTACAGAGCTTCAAAATGGTATCAGCTGGCCATTTGTAAGCTTTGACTGGTGGTCAATAGAATACTCCATGGGTTGGGGTACATATAAGTAGGTAGCCCAGCCTCTCAGGGGGTGGGACAACACTTACGGGGGGTTCTCTCCAATGGCTTGTCCATTGTACTGCAGTACCATGTCTGTCCCGTACATATTCAGCATCTTATAGGGGTTCACAGACACCAGAATGCTGCCAATATACGTCTGAAGACATAGAGGGGATTGGAAACGTCATGATGCTACAAATCGCAACAAAGGAGCACTTCAACTTAAACCAGTGTTTCTCAGTCCTGCTCATGGAGCCCCCACCTGCCAGAAAGTTTTCGGCCAAACCTGCACTGCTTACAACCTGCCGCCTGAAGAACCACCTGAAGCTAATTAAGGTCAGGCTGGAGTGAAAACTTCCTGGCTGGTGGGGGTTTCCGAGAGCAGGGTTGAGAAACACTGACTTAAACAAAAGTGAATATATAAACGAATGTAGAAAAAGAGTAAAGTCTTGAGTATATGTAGTACATTTCTCTTACTCACATAAATCAGGTCTCGGTCAAACCTTGTCTTCAAATTTAACAGGACAGAGCCTTCATTAAGGTCTCTATAGAAGACAAAAGGAAGAACATAACTATATCATGGGAGAGGGACGTGACCGTAGAACTGTTTGCCATGTTGGGAGATCACAGACTCACTCCAGCTGGGTCATGTCCTCAACCCCGTCTTCTTCCGGCTGATCCCTGTGGCGCATTGTCGCCAAACTTCGGATGGAATACATCTAAATGAAAAGGCAGGCCTTTCACCTTCTGCTGCTTATGGGAAATGCTTGGTGTCAGCACGGATTCAACAAAAGAAAAGCCTGTGAAAAATCTGCGATGTGACATAGCTTCCGTCGTTTTGATACTGACACTTAACATTAAACTACCGAACCGATACTATGTGCCTGCAGCTTGAAATTGTATTTTGTCTTTGTATTTTTATATGAAAGAGATACAGAGTAAATATATATGTGTATTCCATATACTTTCCATAACCACTTCTCCAGTAGTGGGTGGCATTGGGGTCTGGAGCCCATCCCATGAAGCAGGCATGAGGCAGAGGGACACCCTGGATGGGATGCCATTCCATTGCAGAGCGCACACACACACATACATAGTATACTATAATCAGCTTTTGCCATCACTGGATGTCACTCTCCCGAAACCTATACAAACTGTTGCTAAGGCTGTAAGTAGCACAGTCATTTTCAAAGGAGCAGGCCGAAGCAGCGGAGAGCTAAATGCAAAGCTGCAGTTTACTCTCTCAAACCCTCAAAATTGAATTGTAAATAATACATTTAAACAAAGAAATTAACAATGAACCTTGACATACTTTAGAACAGTGGTTCTCAAACTGTGGTACACCTACTGCCAGCCGGTCTCTGACTGCCCCCAGGTGTTACAGTACACGAGAAGACTGTGGTGCTGTGATTCAAGTGACTGTGATTTTTTTCACGCATGTGGTATTTGGCTGCTTTGGTTTAATCGGAAGTGGTGCTTGAGCCAAAATGTTTGAGAACCACTGCTTTAAAAAATATTTCGGAGTGACGTTTTAGTTACCTTATCATACCATCGTCCTTCCGGCTCACCTTCCCTGTTTGGTGACCAGTCAGGTTCTGGGATATCTGCCTCACTGTCGGGATCGAGAGGATTGAGATTCTCCATTAGTTCCTCATCCTTGTACGTGGACCACTTTGTGAGGTTCTGGACTGTCTGGAGAGGAAGGACTCTCTCTGAAGCCCACATATCCTCTGCTTCTTGAGGATCTACAGTGTGTCTCTGAGCCCAGTGCTGATGCAGAGAGGCTGACCTCAGCCCTTGAATCTGAGGCATGACCACTGCATACCGTCCACCTGGATCATCTGGGTCGCCTTCGTCCTCTCCAGGTCCTTGATGCCTGCCTAGCTGCATAGGGAGCTTGAAGGATGGCATACGCAGATTTGCTTTTTGCAATGCATTCCCAAGGAATGGAGAAGAAGGTTCCTTCCCTTTCTTATTTCTGTTCATGATTGACCCATCCGGCAACTTGTAAGAAGCACCTCGAAGATTTTGATTCATAATAGCACTTGACAGGAGGGGTGAGGATGCTTGTGATTTTCCTTGTTTTTTGGATAAGATAGACCCATCGGGCAGCCTATATGAAGCTTGGCGAAGATTAGGATTCAGTAAAGCACTTGATAGAAGGGGAGAGGAAGGTTGTTCATTTGCAGACTTCCGGGATAAGATTGAACCATCTGGTAATTTGTAGGAAGCTTGGCGAAGATTTGGATTCAATAAAGCACTTGACAGAAGCGGAGAAGAGGCTTGTTGTGCTTGCTGGTTTTTGGATAATATTGTCCCATCTGGAAGCTTATAGGAAGCCATGCGAAGGCCAGGATTCATCAAAGCATTTGACAAAAGAGGTGAAGTGTTTTGCTCCACAGCTGCATTGCTTCGTAGAAGGACTGATCCATCAGGCAGCCTATATGATGCCTGGAGAAGATTTGGATTTTGGAGTGCATTTGATAGAAGTGGAGAGGTGGGTTGTTGCCTTCCTTGGTTCCTGGAAAAGATTGACCCATCAGGCAGCCTATAGGAAGCACCTCGAAGGTTTTGGTTCAGCAAAGCACTAGACATAAGTGGGGAAGAAACTTCACTCTTCTGTCCAGGGTGCCTAGATAGTATTGACCCATCTGGCAATCTATAAGAAGCTTTCTGGAGGTGAGGGTTCATCAATGCACTTGATAGGATTGGGGAACGACCCTGTGCAGCTGGTTGCTCAGGCTCTGTCATTGTTGGAGAGTGAGGGAAGACACCTCGCTGCAACGGGGAGCTGTAAGATGCACTGCGCAGACTAGGATTTTGCAAGGCATTTGCCAGAAGCGGGGAACTTGCTTGAATGACTGGTTGGCTAGGATCCATTCCTGCTGTAGAGTAAGGGGATGGACTTCTCTGGAAAGGTGAGCTAAATGATGCATTACGAAGATTAGGATTCAGCAGAGCATTTGACAGCATTGGAGAACTTCCTTGGTTGACTGGTTGGCTAGGATCCATTCCTGCTGTAGAATAAGGGGATGGACTTCTCTGGAAAGGTGAGCTAAATGATGCATTACGAAGATTAGGATTCAGCAGAGCATTTGACAGCATTGGAGAACTTCCTTGGTTGACTGGTTGGCTAGGATCCATTCCTGCTGTAGAATAAGGGGATGGACTTCTCTGCAATGGTGAGCTAAATGATGCATTACGAAGACTAGGATTCAGCAGAGCATTTGATAGCATTGGAGAACTTTCTTGGATGACTGGCTGGCTAGGATCCATTCCTGCTGTAGAATAAGGGGATGGACTTCTCTGCAATGGTGAGCTAAATGATGCATTACGAAGACTAGGATTCAGCAGAGCATTTGATAGCATTGGAGAACTTTCTTGGATGACTGGCTGGCTAGGATCCATTCCTGCTACAGAATAAGGGGAAAGGCCTCTCTGCAGTGGCGAGCTATAAGATGCATTACGAAGACTAGGATTCTGGAGAGCACCTGACAGCATTGGAGAGCTTGTTTGCATCATTTGCTGGTCATGCTCAGTCATCATAGGGGACGAAAGAGCAGTATGTCTTTGTAATGGTGAACTGTAGGACACATTTCGTAGGTTAGGATTTTGCAGAGCGTTTGACAGCATTGGAGAACTTGCTTGCATCATTGGTTGACTTTGCTTCACCGAATAACTTAAAGGTGTGCCACTCTGAAAGGGTGATCTGAAGGAAGCATTGCGAAGACTGGGGTTGTACATGGCATTTGCCAGGAGTGGAGAACTTCCTGCATTATTAGCCAGGTCATAATCTGCTACCATAGGCAGACATGGTGAGGCAGAAGAAGTGCCGTAAAGGTGCTGGTTATTCAAAGAACCACTTAGAAGTGGGGAGGAAAGTTCCCTGGGGGAAGGGGACCTTGTGGGCAAGGGTGACCCATGTTTCATTGAAGGCTGAGGTGAGGATGGTCTACTTAGCGAGTGTCTCACAGATAGTTGGGGTGATGGTGATCCCATCCGCTTCAAAGATGGTTGTGGGGATAATGAACCCTGATTGTTCAAGGCTGCTGGGTGAATTGTCATTCTTACAGACTGCCTAGTAGATGGGGGAACTTGAGGAACTCCCACAAGGGGGTGACCTCGACCGACAGGCCTCCGGAAACTTACTGGTCTAGGGCTCACTGGAGAAAAGCCCATATTTGACTCATGGACTCCAGCGGGATGTGGGCCATTTCTTATTGACAGTTGAGGAGAAGCTGTAATGTATTGGTCCCCAACACCTGCAGGCCCCGTTGTGCTACGTACAGATGGCCTAAATGGACGAACATTTTGCGTCAAAGGTGCACGTGGACGACCCATTCGCTGCATATAAGGGTTCACTGTAGAAGGTTTCACAGTTCCCATAGGTACATTGGTGTGTCCAAATCCTCTGAATCTGGTTGGTAAAGGGCGACGTGGAAAATCTTGCTCCTCGTTAATGGCTCTGCTAGATAATCTCGATGGTGAAGGGGAAGGAGATCTTCGACCTCCTGGTAAATGAGGTGACATTGGCCGCAGAGGTCCTGGTCCATCTACATAACTTCTTCGAGATGGACTTGGAGATGGTGGTCTTTGAAATGCATGGGGTGATGAGGGTCTATCTGGTTCTCGCTGCCGCCGAGTGCTTGCGCGCCTTGTGCTCAGCTGAGGAGATGGAGGAGGGCTCAGTCTTCTAAAAGAGCCTGGAGGAGAAGTAGGTTTTTTGCCAAAAGGACTCAGCTTTCTGGCAAAAGGGCTGGATGGTACTGATGTGTCCTGCTGTTTTCTACCAAATGGCCTAAATGGAGATTTTGGCTTAGCAGAGGGTGGATGGGCCTCTTGTCTCAGTGGTGGTTGTGGAGAGGATGGTGGGTTTCTTTTTCTCATTGAGCCACGTGGTGAGGGCGGAGGACTTCTCCGAATGGAGCGCTGATGGAAAGGCACTCTAGCAACTGGGCCTGGTTGTTGTCTATTTAAACCAAAGACTGTCCTTTTAGGTTGAGATGGAGACCTTTGTCTTACTGAGGGCTGCGGAGATAGGCTCCTTCTTGAAGGCTGTGGAGAGGGAGGAGGGCTGACTTCTCTTCTGGACAATACAGATGGAGGTCTCTGAGCATTATTTCTAAATGATCGTCGAGGAAATTGTGCTGCCGGAGAAGAGGGTCGACTGAGCATCCTCCTTGGTTGCCTTGGCGACAGTGGAGGTTCTGTTTCTTCAGAATGGACAATAAGTCTTCTTACTGAGGGCTGCGGTGAATACCCTCTTCTGATTGGAGGAATACTGCTTTGTTGCCTTATAGAGAGCTGTGGAGATGGCAAGGGACTTAATCTTCTTATAGGTAATGGGGAGCTTACTCTTTCAAGCGGTTGCTCAAAACCCATGGGTAACATATATTCTGAAGGTATTGAATGATGTACTAGTGGTCCACCAAAATTTGGATCTACAAATTGTCTCATGGGAGCAAGTGGAGATTGCGGCCTTGAAAGTTGTGCTGGACCTACAGCACCCAAAGGATATGTTGCTGGAGGTGGGGGAATTTCAGGAGAAAACTGTCTCATTTGGGGTAAAGGAGTCGATGGAATCTGATGCCTGCTGAGAAGGGGGCTTCCAAATTGTTGTACCATTGGTGCTGGGGAAATTGTTTGATTGATGGGCATAGCTGCTGGCATAGGAGAAAATGGTCTCTGGAAGGTCTCAACTTGCTGGGGAAAACTTTGAGGAAATACGGCTGGTGAAGGGGGAAAAGACGGAGGGTTTTCATAAGGCACCTGAGAAAATTCCCCAAAATCATTTAGCGCGATCTGGGGAGAAGGTGGAAGTGGAACATCTAGTTTTTCTTCCCCAAACATTTTTACATGAGGTCGGGGAAGTCTGAACTGCAGTGAGCTGGGAACTTCAGCATCCTCGGTGGTAAGGTACCCATAATCATTACCAAACATTTCTGGTTCCACTTGCTCCATGGGATCCTCCATGATAAAGGGATATGGCTGGTAAGCATTATATGCAGATTCGACATATGGTGTGCCTCCATACTCACTGTAATTAAACTGGTACTCTGGATTCTGTTGGCCCTCATAGGCAGAATATGCCATATAAGGCTCTGAGAATACAGCTTCTCCATAGGGTTGCTCAAAATGGCTTTGAAAATCTTCATAATAACCATTCTGCTCATACCCATAGCTATAACCTTCCCCTACGTCATTGCTGTAGTATCCATATTCATCTTCGGATGGGTATTGCATTCCATCGTAATAGCCCATATCATCTGCATAGTACGGATACCCATCAGTTCCGTGCTGTCCAAAATCATAGTATTCACCTTCATTTTCAAAATAATCATATTGATTCTGCATATGGTACTGATCATAATAGTCCATGTCATCATCATAATATTCATAACCATCTTCATACCCTGCTGTGTTTTCAAAATAGTCCCCTTCATCCATGTAGTACCCATTCTGGTCATGCATATTATAATCATAATAGTCTGCATCATTATCATAGTCATAATAATGTTCGGGGGGGCCAGTGCCATAATCATCCTCATACTCGTCGTAATCATCATGCCTGAATCGCCTTTGGGAGGTGTGCCTTTCATATCTGTCTGTTCCGTAATCATTTTCCATATAGCCATACTCGTCCTCATACTCATCCATATAAACATCGTCTTCATATCCGTCTTGATGAAAACCGCGGAATCTTCCCATATTTGTTCTGTGTTGGCGAACCTCATCTTGAGACATCATTGGTAACCTCTTCCCTCCCATCCGGGACATCCGGGAATTCCCAAGCCGACCCAGAGAGCTTTGCTTCCCCTTTGTTGACAGAAACCTCTTAGTGAGCCAGTTAGTCGCACCTGCGATTTTCCCCATAACAATCCCTTTGCCTTTGAAGCCCGGCTGGATGGTCTTTTTGGTACCAAAAAAACCTTTAAACTTCCCGCCCAAACCGGACGTTTTATCAGCTCCTATTTTTCCAGCCTTGGCCCCCAGCCCCGAGAGTAAGAGTGTCTTATTAGGTGCCGCGTTTTCGTTTTTCTTCTTCTCGCTGCTCTGGAAACGCATCATGAATTTGGAGGTATTCTTCAGCACGCCCTTCTTCTTATTCGCCAGGAGGTTCTTGGGCCTTCCGAAGCCCACGAACATCTTGGTGGCACTCTGTAGTTTCTTCTTGGAGGTCTTTTTCTGCTTCTCCTTTGAGAGGCCCATGAAAAGCTTGGAGGTGTTCTTCAGCCCCTCCATCGGTAGAGCTGTGGAGGTGGAAAGGCCCGACAGGCCCGGGAGTGCCCTGGTCTCCGGCTTCTGGCCTTTCCCCTTGCCTTCTGCCGCCAGTCCCATCACTGCCTTCGACGTCCCCTTTAGATGGACCTCTTTCCCTTTCTGCTTCCCCTTTTTGTCCTCAGCCTTCAGCCCGGATACGGCCTTGGAGGTGGCCTTGAGGTTGGCACGCTTCCGCTTCCCTTGTTCGGCTTCATCCTCGTCGTCTTCGGTCTTTTCTTCCTCATCTTCATCCTCCTCCTCCTCCTCCGATTGCACATGCTTGGACTTGCCCTTGGCCTTGGCCTTGGCGGCGCCTTTCCCTTTCCCTTTCCCTTTCTTACCCCGGTCATCCTCGGTCTCCATCTCGCTTTCTTCATCCTGCTCTTCCTCCTCATCCTCTGCCTCGCTCTCGTCCGCTTCGCTCTTCACAATCTCGGCGTCGGACCCCTCCTCGGACTCGCTCTTGGCCGCCGCCTTCCCTTTCTTCTTACCATCATCCTTGCCTTTTCCTTTCTGAGGAGCGTCTTTCTTTCCCCCCTTCTTGTCTTCCTTTGCATCCTTCTTGTCCTCTTTGCCCTTTTTCCCCTCGTCCTTCCCCTTCTCCTTCTTGGCTGCTGCCTTGGGATCAGCTTTTTTGCCGGGCATCTTAGCCTCTCGCTAACACCATGCTACGCCGCCTCACTGCCTCGCAAAAGCTCTGCCGGCAGGGGAGAACCCCGACTCACACAAGAGCATCCTGTCTGTAGAGTGTTTCACCGGGGGAATTGCTTACCCAAAAGCGTGGGGTATCACGCGCGCAGAGTGCAACCGAAACTGTCCAAGCAAATAATTAAAATTGAAACAATTAGACTCAGCAAACCTCACGGGGTCGACGGAGGAGTCGCTTCTTCGGCGTTTTTCCAAAAGGGTGACGCACTCACTTCTTTTTGCTTTCACCTTAGAGTGAACTGTACTCCCATTTTCAAAAACAGTCCACTGCTTTGTTGCCAGCTGGTAAATTGCAGTGGTTTGCAGTGGTGCTGGAATGTCAGACCATCAGGTATCTCCGTGGCGAAGAGGGCACTGGTTCGTTAGTAAGTCACAGGTGTCCACAAACATTTGCATTCCCTAGTTTGCCATTGAAGGAGGAAACAAATTTCTTCCTAGCAGTCACAGCAAAAAAGTAGCTGCCCCTCTCTTGGTGCTTGGTATGATCTGAGTCCAAATGGAACATGTGTCTGAAAGTGTTCCAATATAACTGCAGAAGGCACCTTAATGCATCAGCTATACTGCCTTAGAGTAATGCTATCTCTTTGGCTCAAGCCCGTATAAATAATGCAGAACGGCTGAGCTGTTACTAAACTGTGTCTGAGAAACAAATCCATAGTTGGCCAAAATATACCTGGGCAACGGAGCGCTGGAGGGGCGCAGCGCGCGCTCCAGAAATAGCGGGTGAGTTTGATTTCTTTATCTAATTTAAGTGTAAATTATAAGACAACAACAGTGTCAAAAAAAAGTCCGTAGGTGTCTGTATATTTTGACATTAGCTGAATATGAACGGGGAATTTAACAAATCATAATTTTAAAAACCGTAAAATGTTACAAACTACCAGGCACAACTGGTCGTTTACATTTAATGTGAAATATGTGACTTGTGAGAATTAAAAAAAAACATGGAGATATGTGTGGATGAATGTTATTGTTTTTGCGGTTATTTGTTATATTACATAAATTATAGTTGCAGTTGACCTTGTGATACAATTTGAAGCACATGCTTTGATAAAGTGGCTCTCAGAATAGATGCGAAAGTTTGTTATAACTACCGGACAAATGTTCTAAAAGTCGCTTCCTTTCTCATCCCTTACAGCAATTTTGGACGTTATTTCAATGCGATATTGTAGTCATTTCCTATTATTGAAATGCATACATAAAAGACCTGGTATTGTTTTTGACATGCTATCTGTATATTATTGCATATATAGTACTTTGCATGCACAATTATTATAACAGTGTCTGTCCCCTAGTCATTAAAAGTGAAGTACTTATTTCACATGGATTATTATGATATTAATTGATATAAAGGTGCCTGTTTTCCGGGAGATTTTTTAAAATTATTATTATTATTGTTTTACATTATATGTATTCTGTCGAATACAATAGAATTGAAAAGAGTTAGAACACAAGGCTGATCATATAGATTTCACATTAAAAGTTTGCGTCTTCACTGATTTATGGGTGTCAGTCACTATGTTTACTGAGGTTTCATTTCAATGGATCATGTTAATTCGTCGATAGCTAGTTAATATTCTAAAGGTTTACGACACAGTCGATTATTAATATTTAATAGCTTGTCTGTACTCAATCCGATGAGAACTATTTAAACATTAATAAGAATAGTTCTAAAAATATCCGAAGGTATTCCCGCACTCTTGGCTCTAAACCTATATATTTGCCTTCGCTTATGTTATGCGTAACCAATCATCACCCGTGTGATGGTATTATATAACCTCCAAGAAGAATATATTATTCTGTAACGACACTTTATAAGTTTAACCATTTGATCTATGGTTGCCGAGGTCCTACCAGCAGATGGCGCGGCATTAACGGACCCATTGGCTGGGCTTAGCCCAAAACATCTCGGTGCCGCTGGACGGTAATGGGTTTGCGGTGGGTGGAGTTCGATGCACCGTCTTTAAGTGAACGCTGTTAATGGATGTGATAAATAAATAAACCGCAACCATGAGTAGTTGAAAGATTAAGTAAAAGTCTACTTAACTACATATGAAAAAAGAGCTGGCACTCTCCCAAGACTTTATTTAAACATGTGCAATGACACATTACAGCTTATACTGCTTCCAGGAAAAGGAAACTAAACGATCTCCATAGCCACGGGCCGAAAGTGAGTCATGTGTCTCCCCTTGATGACTGAGCAGCTGATTTAAAGACCTGTGAATTGGGTGGTATTATACTGCCCTCTGGCGACTGACATGTTCATTGAAAAACGGAAAATAAGATGCGAACAGGTGAAACGGGCTTTTAACCAATCAATAAATACCTAAATAAAGTACTTTAAATGCATGGCAACTGGCATTCTTTCCGGTGTTTGCGCGGCTTTGCGGCCAACGCCGTATGGGATGTGCGTTCAGCAAGAGTTCTATACTAACAAGACTGCACCCCAATTTTCACAACAGTGACATCAACTCTCTAAATAAACGTTTCTCAAACTGCACAGATGTCCTTCATTCTTTCACAGAAAAGGCCATCATAATTTTACGTTAAAAATCAGGCATTTACTACCTTCTGGATTCTTCCAGATCAGAATACCGGAAAAAAACATTTAATATATTTACATTCAAACCACTGATCTAGTACAAGGTTGCAAGCTGCGGTAAGCAGGTAATTATTTATAATTATTTATGATGCCCCACGTGTTTCTTATTGACTACTCTTGAACAGCATGCACAGCCCACCGGTGACTGGAGTGGACATGTACTCACATGCACGTACACACATGTGCTCAGTTCATGCCTGGATTACCTTAATTCCACCATCAATCAGTTGAAGGCCATCTTGGGAGGATTTAGTCCAAGCCAGTCCCCTCCCCCACCATCCTCCCCATGATCATCATGACCCATGGCACAGCATTCACATGAAAAGCTCAGAAGCCCCGGTCCAGAACCAAAACACACAGGTGACATGATCAGCCAGACCTCTTCCAAAACAAACATGGCGGACTCCACTGTGAAGCCTTGGTCCACCCGGTGCATATTTAATGATGCCTATTCTCCTGGTTCTCACTCTTGAATAGGATGTGAAGCTCTAGACTTTCAGGCAGGCAGACCGAATAAGAGCAGTCGTGCGACAGCGACAGAGGTCCCTGGGGAAACGCAGACCACTGCACGGAGGCCTGGACGAGAGACTTCACCCAGCCTTTACTCACCTGCACATCCTCGTCCTCTTGGGGTATTAACAGCAGGAAGGTGCCGTTACAGGGCGACAATGTAGCACAGCAAACATATTCAGCCACAAACTGAACTTGCATACCACGCGTCCTCGCATAAGAGTAAACCACTAAGCCAAAGCTATACCAATAAAAAATATATATCACACCTGAACTCTGCACCAGATTGGCCGGCTGAAAACATCACCTCCTCCAAGAAGCACCACCCATAAAACAATGGATAAAAGCGAGCCCAATCAGCATGCCATGTGCTCACAGGTTATGGACGTGCTTAAGTCTTGAATTTACAACATGCCATGACTTTGAAACCGTACCTCTGGCGTCACTGGCGTGCACAGATAGAGACGAGGTGGTGCTGAAGCACTTGCCCTTTTGCCCTCAGTCCAAAAAAGTGCCCTTTTGAAAGACGTGATTTTTTTTTTTTTTTTTTTAAAGTGCCCTTTTTTCCCCCTGGAGCACTTGCCCCCCAAAATGTCTGTGCACGCCACTGTCTGGCGTTTACTTCCACTGTAAGAACAGTTGCTGATTCAGCATTTCTTTTGGTTTGTTTCCAGGACAAGAAAGAATCATCACTTTGCGAAGACAGCAGCCACAAAACAATCATTCATAGGAATAAGCATTTTTTTCTTTTTTTTTTTATTTGTGGTTTAAAACATCTCACATGTCCACCAACTCTTGACGTGCACTAGACAAGGTTTTTCCGCCCCCTGCAGACTGCTCGTGGTGTTGTACACAAAATAAAAATTGAATTTCTTTTTTTTTTTTTTGCAAAATCTGCTTTACTCTGATTCTCCATTACTCTCTGCAGACACGGCCATGCTGCCCGACAGTCATTTTACTTCTTCACAACCTGGATGACGTCTTCATGCTCCATAATGTGGGTCAAGCCCACCCTCTGAGGGCTGTACTTTGTGCTTGTTCCCTTAAAAATAAAATAAAATAATAATAATAATAATAATACTACAATTCAGAACCGTTAAAATATCCTGAGGTAATCACTTGAACAGAGGTCCACTTACCCACACCAAGGCGTACTTGAACTGACTGGCTAATGTTCGGTGAATTCGGTGACACTAGTGGGGGAAACATAGATGAAACAAAACCCTCCAATAGCACCTGCGTAAGAATCGGCGCGGCCGCATCGTCCGGCCGGCTTCAGCGTCTTTACAGACGTACCACATGCTCCACGCTGGCTCCCCGCCGCATGATTATCGCGTCTGTGAAATCGGGCCGCTCTATTGGTCGAGATAGGTGGGGGGAAAAAAATTCAACGGCCAATCACCATAAAGCATTCCAAAATCAACAACAAGTCAAAACATGGGTCAACAAGAGGGGCTCGAACTTAGCATTGGGTGTGAAGGTGAAAGAGAAAGCAGACTGTACCTCCTCTCTTCTTGGTATAGATGCAGATCAGGGCTAGGTACTCCCACAGCTGCTCTAGAAGGTAATCCAGGTTCAGCTTCATGCCACAGCTGGAAAACGACACACTCTTTGTTAACACGGGTCACCCGCCACCTGCCTCTCATCTAGGCTCATGGTAACTAGCACTGGGTGGATATGGAAGAAAAATCACCGACCTGATGACCACACTGTTGGGCTGTCGGGCTAAACGGTCGACCTCCTCCATGGAGATCTGGTCCACTTTGTTGTACACCTAAGAAACAGCACACTTTGTTCCAAAAAACAATACTCTGCTGGCCTGTTTGTAGGACTTCAAAGCAAGGTATGGAGTCACTTTCTTAAAAACTTTCTGAAGGTTATTATTTTCCCTTTACATGGTTTCAATCGATTTCCCTAGGAGCCATTTCAAAGTAAAAAAAATACATTATTAAAAGCATACAGAGCACTGCAGTCAGACACATTCCTGATTTACTCACATATAAACAAGGCATGTACACTCTGTTCCCAACGATGACATCGATAAATTCGTCGGGTGTGCTGTCCTCCCTAAATAAAACCTCGGCATTGAAGATTTCTTAGCGGGGTTAAAGAAACTTTTTGGCTGTATTCCACTTTGCCACAAGAAATATATTATTAATTAACTTGTTCCCGGGTGGTTTATTAAAAGAAGGCAGTAAGGCAAACATATGAAGGATACTATATTCATGCAGAATGAGCTGCACCAGCTTCTCGGAGCAATGCGTCAGAGGGACAGTGGAATTGTAAGACAGCCCTCCACCTTTCTTTTGCTGAAGGGGAAAAGGATTTGGAAAAGATGAGAGTCTGTGAATATTTTATGCATGAAACTAAATAAGTACATAAACATCAGTAGACATTTCATAAACACATACCTTAAAGTAGATGTTTGGTTTTAACCGGTTAAGTCTGATCCCTACAGATTCCAGTTCTTTCTCCAGAAGAGCCCTAAAGAAAAGAGAAAACCCCCCATGTAGAATGCCTGCAAAACAAGCTTTGAAGGACAATTTAAAAAGCCAATCCAACTGACCAAGTACACTTGCCCACAAACTGATTTATTTATTGCATATTCTACTCATCCAATTCCATACAGAACCTGCACAATATTTTCCCACCAATCAGATGGTTAACTGCACTTCTTTTGTCTTCATGTCTAACATTGCAATGTTTGTATGCCATAATTAAATATTGTATTAATTATTTTTCATTTGCACTTTGACCAATAAGAGCAATATTTCACCTCAGAGTGTGACCCATGAATCATACATCTGAAGCTGACAACAAAAGATATTGTGATACATGAATGTTTAGGTTTAGACATCATATAAAACACAACACAAGCAAAGAAACAAACAAACAAACAAACAAACACTATGCCCAACCTCTGGACGTCCCCCTTCGTCGCATCCAGCATCATAATGACAACATCTGCTGTTCTGGCTACAGCTATGACCTGCCTTCCTCTGCCCTTTCCTGGGGGGGGGGGGGGGGGGGGTTAGCAAAATTTAAAAAAAATATTAAAAATAATTCATGCATTAAAAAAAAAAAACCCCACACAAACACAAAAAAAAAAAAAAGAAAAAAACCAAAAAAACAAAAAAAAAAAACACAAAAAAAAATATTCAAACACTCTTTTTTCTTTTTTTATAAAAAAAAAAAAAAAAAAAAAAAAAAAAAAAAAAAAAACACCAGTACATCATTATATACTGTGAAATTGGCAAAAATCTTAAAATTCCATGACAAATTTTTGGTCATACTGCCCAGCACTACATCCCTGCCATCAAGACACCCACAATCATCTTCAGATCTCAGTCCCTGGTAAGGGATGCTTCATTGTACAGGGAAATGCTCACAGGAACCGGAGCAGAACAGCCATGACTGAGGGCGACACCACTGACACACTGAACATGGAGACAGCTGGAAGTGTTAAATATAGCTCAGAAAATGCCATGGTTCAAGACCAAAAAGGTCAGGGAACATCTGACTTCTGAAGGGAATGCTGAAGATCTGCTGCAGAGCATGCACCAAATTCATATCAGTGTGCAGGAGAATCACGTCCTGCCTGAGCCCTGTGGAGCATTGGCCTCCAAGGGTTTAAATTTTAGAATTATTTAGAATTCCCGTGCATGCATTGCCATTAACCTTCATTTACATGGTTCAATTGTTAAATGACATCTCCATCTCCACTAGGGTTGCATGATACCACATCGCGAGATAATTGTGATTATATGCTGCATGCTCAATCACCAGGGCTTTAGATGACTGGTATAAACATCCTTACTTACTCAATAGCAACATTTTTGAAAGAGGAGATATTGTGGCTAAACGAGGCAAAAAGATGGTGGTGTGGTGGTACTTCTTGCAGTTTGAAGTCCAAAACGCTTATTGAAATAAGGATATGCCGAATTTATGTACATTAGTAACTTTCAAGCATCAAAATAAGCCTCTCATTAGTAGTGCACCTAAAATATTAATCTGCTTACCAAATTGTGGGCATAAGTCCGTAAAGTACTGAAAAGCTGGCCACCGGACACGTTTAGGCCAGTCACTTAAAGCCCTGGCATACGTGTGCCATATAATCTCAATGTGATATTGTGCAGCCTTCATCTACACACTGTACAGTAGATGAACTTCTACACAGCTGTGAATTATATGTAGCTGTACATGTAGTCATGCTGAAGGGATGCAACAAGTATGGCCACTGAACCTCTTAAGACATTTTGGGTCCGATTCAATACATTTTGATGGTCAAACAGCCTAATTTGTTCTAATAATTAGAACTGGCCACTGAGGAATCAGTATGACAAGCTTTGAGGCTGAAGGGTGAGGGAATAATGACCTTACTACCCAAGCCAAGCTCACTCATTGCAGGAATGAAGACATGACCGCATTACATCCCCTCAGGAGATCAGCTGGCGACTAACCTGTTCTCTTCCATTCAGATAAACATTCACCTGCTGCTCAAAGGACCCATCCTCCAGCTCTGACCCTAGGGGGTTGGGCTGGCAGGGGGTGGTCCTACCCATCAGCCACGCCCCAGGCCCTAGCGCACCCTTACCTGCCAGTCTTTGTGAGCACAATGATGGCACTGGCACAGCACTTGAAGGAGGACTCGACGGCGCCCACGGCGACTGCCTCAGAGGGGTCGCGGGTCAGGTGGGAGGAGCGCCGCAGCTCCTCGAACAGCTGCCTGTGGAACGTGGCCGCCTCCGCCTCACGGGCAATCTGGGCGACCATGCGGCCCCGGGGGTGGGCAGGGGTTACTCTCAGTCAAACCACAGTCACCATAGAGGGAGGCGGCCAATCAAAGCCCTGGCACTCATCCCCTCCAAAACCACTTCTGGACAGTGATTACAAACCAACTCGCGTGCAAAAATGGCCAAATCCTCTAGAGCCCAGTTGGTTACAATTCAGATTTGGAATAACTTCCAGAATGTTGTGTATTATGAAGGGGGGGTGCCATTTGCCAAGCCATCTCTCCATGGCACTGTCTGCCTTTCCCTACGGCCCTACTCTACCGCACTATCCTCTTGCTACCCCTCAGAGATGCCCATCTTGATGCCAGCACTCCATTGTCCTGCCCAACACAAACTTTGAGCCCAAGGCCCAGGGCTTGGGGGGGTGGAGCATAGAAGGCAGAGTCGAGTGGGCATCCCCATTCCCCTCCCCCCGGTCCCTTCTGACCGCATACCTTCCAGAACCAGTGAGAACAATGAAGGCCGAGGACAAGATCTTAAAGGAAGCCTCAACGGCGCCGATGGCGATAGCCTCGGCCGGGTCGGTGGAGTGTGGATTGGCGCGGCGCAAGTCCTCGAACACCTGCCGGTGGAACATGGCGGCCTCCGCCTCGCGAGCAATCTGGCGAGCAGACGAAGGCGAGGGGCAGCCCAAGATGCAGGCGGGCAGAGTGAGGAAGGGAACGGAGAGACAGGAATACGCAAAGCAGATTTAGTTCAGTGCAGTTAGCGGGAATTAAAATCATCCATCAAAACTAAGCACGTCAAATCAAACCACTCTACATCTACTCGGCTTCAAAAGTAGCCGTACTAAAAGCCGTTCTGGTTACAAGTGAGCCAGTGCTACATCAGTCCACAGCTCCCTACATGATCTTAAATGAGAACATCAAACCGTTGCTTCTTATTAGTTATGAAATCTAGTGCTGGTAAAGCAGAAGAGTGCAACAGAGGAGTTACAACACCCGTTAAAAGTGAGGAAGCGACGGAGCAAAGTCAGAAGTGAGCAGAGTTATGCTAAACAGGACTGCAGAAAGCATTTATGGGCAGAGTGCAAGGTTAGCGAATGGCAGAGTTAGCGCAGCGTAGCCAAGGTTCCTGGTGAGCTGCTTTCAATGAGGGCAGAGAGTTAGTTCCACAGGCAGGGTCCTCAGAGAGACTGCGCCGGCCGCTCAGCACAGGTGGCTCAAAGAACTCACTAAACATGTCTGAAAGAGACTTCTGGGTGATCAGGTCAAGAAAAAATAAAAATAAAAAAATAGCAGAGGGGGGTGAGGTCAGCTGTTGTAGGCTGCCAAAAGCATCTTCAGACTGAAAGCAAGGAACAGAATGAAGCTGCCATAATAACCTAACGATGACAAAAAAAAAATTGTACCCAAACCCTGTCGGCTGACTGTCCCTGAGCTAGCAGATGTCCGGGCCTCCCGAGACACAACACTCACCATGTGCTGGGTGCGGACCGCTTCCAGGGGGTAGTCTCCCTTGGCGGTCTCTCCGCTGAGCATGATGCAGTCTGCACCGTCCAAAACTGCATTGGCCACGTCACTGCCCTCGGCACGGGTGGGGCGAGGCTTCTTGATCATGCTCTCGAGCATCTGTTTTGCCAAGAGGACTCATGACCACATCTGAGGTGTGTTGCTAGGTATCCACTGACATTGATGTGACTTGGATCTGCTAGGAATTCCCTCCTGTTCCCCCAAAGTGATGAGCGAGAGAGAACACAAGCTTAACGCACCTGAGTGGCACAAGTGATGGGCTTTCCAGCTCTGTTGCAGCGGCCGATCATCATCTTCTGGGCCAGGAAGACCTTCTCCGTAGGAATCTCAATGCCCAGGTCACCACGTGCCACCATGATGCCGTCACTGGCCTCCATAATCTCATCAAATCTGTGGCAACAAAGGTGAAGCCCTCTTCAGACTCTGCACATGCGACATGTGCATTAAGCTCTATTGGGGGGGGGGGGGAAATGAGCCTACAAGGCAATATGACATTCCCTGAGAGCCCCAACCCCTTCCTGGCTATACCTGCGGACCCCTTCATGGTTTTCCAGCTTGCTTATGATCTTGATGTTCTTGCCCTTCTCACCCAGCACTGCGCGGACGGCATGCACGTCTGCGGCCTTCCGGATGAAGGAGGCAAACACCATGTCGACACCCTGCTCCACACCGAACTGTAGGTCCTTGATGTCCTTCTCTGACACGGCGGGCAGGTCCACGGCCGTGCCAGGAAGGTTCACACCCTTTTTACTGCCCAGGCTACCGCCATTCTCGATGACACAATCAAGGTAGTCAGCCCCTGGGATGGGGTGGGCAGAGGGCATCCGTCACGCCACATTTCAGTCACATGATTCATATTAACTCATGCATGGCACCATCATAAGACTATCTAGTGAGTAATTCACTTATATTGAAGGGGGGCAGCAGCAGCAGCCACAGGTCAAAGACTTGACAAGTTCAGGGCTCACCGATCTCCTGAACCTGGAGTGAAATCAGCCCATCATCAATGTAGACCTTGCTTCCAACTTCCACCACTTTGGTGATGTTCTTGTAATCCAGCCACAGGATTTTGTCATCGCAGTTCTCCATGTAGGAGTCATCTAGGGTCAGCCTGATGTTGTTTCCCTTCACTAACTCCACCTCAGCGGTGCCACTCTGAGAAGGGACAGACAGCAGAGACGACAGCTGAGATCCTGGAACATCAGGATCTTGCATAAACAGGGAGCAGATCATAGAACACATTACCGATGCAGACATATGAGTATTTGCATAGGACAAAAGGTCAACTCACGCCCTTGATGAGTCCCGTCCTGATCTCGGGGCCCTTGGTGTCTAGAGCAATGCCAATGGGGCGGTAGTGAATGCTGCCAGGGTCAAAGCTTGCCTCAGCCTCACGAACGTTCTTGATGGTCTCACCATGATACTATTAAAAAAACGGATCAAAGAAATATATAAAATGTGATGCCCGAGTAAAGGTAGAAGGATTCAGTAATAACGTTTAGGTTAAAACGGCATGTAGCAAACTGAGATTCTGCAGTCAATAGTCCAACTGAAGCAAATCTGACACCGGAAACAAAGCTTAGCCAAATAACTAAACATTGTAGTACTGTAAATCAAAAGATAAAAAAAAGGTCCGAAACCCACACAGAGGCCGATGAGTTGATATCAGTTACATTCCGACCCACAATTATACACAAGAAAGAATCAAGGTTGCCAGTTGTCACTGAGCTCCCATTCCTTCTTGAAAGGTGGGCAGAGAAGATTAGAGCTGGATCACTCTTCCTGGTCTATGAAGGTCAAACCTATAATCTTCCAAGAGACCACCTGTTAGGGACTGCCAGAGCAGAGGCAGGCAAAGAGGGATAGAGAAAACGGCAGCTCTGGACAAGCAGAAATCTACTAGCAAGAGTGGCTGAATATTAAAAGCCTGCTCCATTCAGAACAACCATGGCTGTATCCCCAAGCCAGAATAAACAAATGCAGGAACCATAAGTATATTGACAGGCAGAATGCACTGGATTGACATGTCTGATTCTTTGCTTTCTCTGTGGTTGGAGAACATCGTTTCTATGCCACAAAATTCTCCTTATCAGGGAGAAGTTACAGGCACTTGCTAGTCTTGATGATACTCCTAGGCTTCCTGAACTGTGTGCTTCCGATTTAGAACAGAGTTTAGTTTCACCTAATGAGATATCATTACAGATGCCTATAAATAAATCAGATGTTCCTTTGGTGTACAGCACTGGGCGGTGACGTGCAAGGAGACACAGGGATCAGGGTGAAACGTCTAAGATAAGCCCCAGGAAGCTGGCCAATCGCTTCCCTGGGTCACTATCAATGTCTCATCAGCAACGGTAACTCAAGGTTTGTCCCATACCAGCTTCTGCTACCACCTTAAAAAAATAATAATAAAAAAAAAAAATCACTCAAAAATCGCTACTTTAGAACTATTAAGTCAAACAGCTTAATTCCTTGGGAAAAGCTATACTTTTCCTTGATGCCCAAGAAAAAATGCTGCTCAAGATATATAGGCTTGAAAATTCCCACCCACTGAAAGGCTGTCATTTATACACAAAGCACCAAGATTAGATTTCCTCTTACTGTAAGGACAAGCCTACTCCTGCCCCTCTGCCAGCAGGTGTTACAGTAATCAGGCTAGGTAACAGACAGCACAATTTCCTCAATTTGCCCCAAACAGTTTGCCCAAATTTAAGACTCATTACTTGTGAACATTAGTTGCCACAGTGCCAACACTGCGAACACTTACTGTCTAAAACTGGCTGGGAGTCCACTTCTTCCAAACATAATACGATTTTGTTTACCAGATTCAACTAATGACAGTCAGAATTGATCAAAAAAAAAAAAGCTTTCAAGATTAAATGTAATTCACTTCATCAATTCAACAATTACCTGCCATATAATTGGAAAAACTCACTATTTCAGGAAAGATGTATTGGAGTCTGACCTTGTTACCTTATTTATAAGAATTCCCAAGTAGTGGGGGGGGGTGCGAAATGGGATTAGGATAATGCAGCCTTAAAGGGGCCTGAGTGTGACATGACAGCATAAGGTCAAGTGTGAAATGTCAAACAGCTGATGAAGCACTCCATGGTACCTCTTTCCAACCCCACCTGCACAAACTGCACAGAAAAGGTAAAAAAGGCCACCTAAAAGCGAAAAGATCAGGAGGTCGAGCCCCTGGGCGGGTAAATGCCGGCCTGTAATACAGGCTGAAGGCGTAGGTCAGAAAAGGCCATGGAGACAGATTGCCTTTCACACACGCCGACCCTTCAAATGTCACAATGAGGGGACAGCAACATGGCAGACGGGGACTCAGGGAGGGAGGGGCAGGTGTTGGTACCCACCTCGTGAGAGCCATGAGAGAAGTTCATACGAGCGATGTTCATGCCAGACTTGATCATCTCCTTCAGCGTTTCAACAGAACGAGAGACCGGACCTAGGAGGGGGAAGGAAAGGCAGGTTCATGCCCAAGAGACAAGCAAATCAGTTTGGCACAGTGGGCCGTAGAAAGCAGGAAGAGCAAACATGCAGGTCAGAGAATAGGAGGCAACGGCTGAGGAAGGGGAAGCTGGCTGACCGATGGTGCAGATGATGCCAGTGTTGCGGGCTGTCGTGGGCTCCGAGTCTATGTCCAGCAGGCACAGATGGTCCAAGAAGGTATCTGCCATGGCAGCATTCAGCTGCTGTGTCTGGATGAAGGCTGAACCCATATCTTGGGGCTTTGACTGGGGCATGATTGGAGTGCTGTTGGCTGGTGAGGTCCTAGGGAGGAGGAAAACAGAACCAGTGAGCCGGACTGGACGCAATAATGCGCCAAGAGACAGGAGTAAACTCCAAGCAGAACAAGATCATAGTATACAGCTTCTAAATACTAAAAGACATGGTGGCCCTCTCAGCATAAAGACAGACCACCGAAATTGTGAGCCGTAAGAAATTGACAGATGACAACTGAGGAAGAAACAGTTACTTGAGAAAGGTAACATAATAGGGCAGGAGAGGATAGGGTTGTGAACAGGGAACGTCACCAAGCCCTGGCTTGCAGTAATGACGGACGCAGGCACATAACACAATCGCCACCGATTCAAGCTTACATATAGTACCCCATCTAAAACCATATAGGCCTAACAACTTGCTTGTGCAATTTAAGCACCAGACAGCAATTCTAAAGTTTTGCAATCTATGTAAAATTGCATTAATATAAAATAACCCTGATAGAGCATGCTTTTGTTCAGATGTTTGATAAGTCTATGTATCAGACATAACATTAGAAAAAAAGTGATAAAACCATGCTTACAAGTGTAACTACATGAGTAGATGCTTATTCCAAAAGCAGACAACATCGATTCTTCATCGCCTGCGTGACAAATCTCTCTTGAAGCAGTCTTGCCTCATAAGTCAAACAGAGCATTCGTGCTGTAACTCTTACACAGTACCATTATTAAAAAGTACACACATTTCTGTACCATCACTACACCCATTCTTTAGGGAGTCACTCATTTCTTTGCAGTATGGAGTGAGAATATGACAAAGCCACCTAAAGCTCATGGAGAGAGCAACCTCCCCTCGAAATACCAGCTCCTTCACCTGGGGCACTGAACATAATGCAATACAATTATCTACTCAGGAAAAACCAATCAGATCCTGGATAACCAGAAAAGACAAATCAAGCATGACACAGCAAAGGGGCCCTTCTCTGGCCTTGGAGAACCCACCAGGACAGGGAGCAGCAGCCAATCAGACGGGTAAACCAAACTGTAAAAATAATCTGCTCATGTACATAGTAAATGCAGTTCATGTTTTGCAGAGGAAGTAAGTAACTTTTCCGTTGCTTCCAAAAGAGTAACAACTTAACCTACAAGGAATTAAACAAGATTTCACTAGAACTTTAAAACTGCAGAAATGTTGCAACTGATGCTGGAAATTGCTGCATGCATTTAACAACCTCTTTTCCTCTATGTTTGGCATTGTGTCCTACGATTTAAAGATTTATACTACAAGCAATTTCACAAAGTCTTAAAAAGCTGCTTGCATACAGTTACACTAGCTAAGCTTTTCCTATTCATATAGTCATAAGTATAAAAGGTCTAAGATAACGAACATTTCACCTACAAATTAGCTTTGGAGAGCCACAATAAAATTACTACAGTCCTAAACTACATTTAAACATCACACCATGTATAATAAGTGTAGTGATGATTAACCCCTTATGGCTAAACATCAGAACAGAATGCAAATAATAGCTAACAGGAATTTAGTCAATGAAAGAGCAGTGTCCATGTTGTGAAAGGGAAGTGAGACTATGAGAAAGCCTTTACTTAGATATGGGACACACCCTTAGAGCAAAGAAAAAGGATCATTTCACTGTTTAAACAGGCTCTGACAGGCATGAATGGGTGATACTGAGGCTTGGATCAGAGGCAATGATACCGCTAGATGACCAGAAGGTGAAGGAACCCCTTTGTCAGATGAAGTTCTGATGTTATTTCACCATATGATTAGGAAAAACTAAAACCCCCCATTCACATTGCTTGAATCCTTTTATTAATTAATTTTCCCCACAACTTGTGGTAAATAAGGAATTGTACAAAGTTAACACCTAGTGAATCTATATTATTGAATATGCCTAATAGATTAGTGTAGTCAATATGACACTTTTATAAAGAGCAAAGTAAGTAATGGTCACCTAACCATAGGAATAACCCAGAAGGGATGTTGTTTGGAGTAACAGAAGTGCCACCTTGACGTGTAATGCAGCGTGTGCGCATTCCACACTCATAGCAGAAAGCCAAGGAGGCCAGGCAGGCACAAGCTGGGTCTCTAAAGGCCTTTTCAGAGAAAGGGAGGGGAACAGCCCAGCACAGTACGTGAAGAGCCTCACATGCTCCTGTATGTGGTTGGGGGGGGAGCGGCGCCAAGCAGAAGCTGAATGGGGGGGGTGGGGGGGCGTTTCTGCCAACGAAGGCTATAAGCATCACTTCCTCTATAATCCAGAGCTCAAAACGCTTGCATCACACTGCCCTAGCTTTGATGTTCCTGCCAGAATACTACATGTCAGGGCCCCAAAAAAAAAAAAACTGCATTTTAGACTTAGCACAACTACAATTAAAACAAGTTTTTAATAATTCATCAACATTTTAAGTCTATTGTTAAACTAAAGATGTAGTGAACACAACAGAAAATATATTCATAAGTTTAACTCCATACCAAATTATTTCATTAATGTTCTTAGTATGCATGCTATGA
>JAODKN010000045.1:15786065-15798876 GCA_026774425.1 Petrocephalus zakoni
CCCCCCCCCCCCCCCCCCCCCCCCCCCCCCCCCCCCCCCCCCCCCCCCCCCCCCCCAGCACATTTTAACTATAATATGCAAAATAAGTCATGCAGTCAAACAAAACAACCCCACACACACACACACAACTTAAAAATAGAAAAACAGCATCACTATTTAAAATTAAAATGAATGATGGTATCATTAGCAAAACAAGGTCATCCACATACCTTGGGCTGCACCTTCAATAATACCAGGTAAATCTAGAAGCTGAATGTTCGCTCCTTTATACTGTAGAATGGGACAAAACACCAAATTAGACTTAATTTAATATGCAGCAGAATTGATGTGGGAATGGAAGAGTGTTTAATAAATTATTTTTTGGATACCTCAATAACTCCAGGGATACATGTCAGCGTTGTGAATTCATAAGACGCGGCTTCGCTGGCGGTTGAAGTCATCAGACTGAGAAATGTAGACTGAAAATATTTTGTGTAAGAACCACGTAGACACTTAAACACCGCTACACACACAAAAAACAACTTCAATGTGTTAAAGGCAGAAAACGCCATTATTTTCTGTATTAAATGAGAGACTTAATTGTACAATCCCAAAATGAAACACATAATTCCACCCAGGAAACGACACTCACCTTACCCACAGAAGGGAAACCTATTAGGGCCACCCTGGCATCACCCGACTTCATCACATCGAAGCCATCCCCTTTTGCGCCGGCAGATTTAGACGGTTCCAGCAGTTGGGCCCTATACTTTGCAAGCTTTGCCTTCAGCAAACCCAGGTGATACTCAGTGGCTGGAAATAAAAACGCATTAAAAAGTAAGTCTCGACAACGAGTTTGTGCGGCCTTAAACGGCATCAAAGACGCCGCGTGATCCAAAAGCACTTGACAGCGGTGCCACTGAATTTTTAGGTGAGAGACAAGAATCAACGTGTCAACCTCATAGGAAGCAAAGCAGCCAAGTTGTGCCATTTAGGGGGGGATAACTACACTTACCTTTGTTTTTCTGCGTGCGCGAGATTTCTTTTTCAATCTCTGCTATTTTCTCGAGAATCCCCATTTTCACGGGAAAGTGGCCTATGTACCTGCCTGCTTTGAAAGAATAACATAAAAATAAAGAGGGCGAAAACTAGCTAACGCACCTCCAACTTAGCCACCTTTTGCCAGACAACTAGTACCTAAAAAGGCCGATTATTTCGTTTAATAATCAAACGGACACGCCGTAACTCGAATATATCGCTGTCAAGTACGCCCCAAACGCCTGCAGTTTAAAATAAAGGAAATAATTACACTTTAATTTGCGTCCCAACTCAACAGCATGCAGGGGGTGACGTCACCAAAGGAAGTAGCTCCCCGGTGCTCGACCTAAAAGTTCCGGAGATGAAACAAGGCAGAGATTCCGAAAGGTACCGACCTCGGCGATGTAGATTATTAACATACGACCGCTAATTAATATGTACCGCAGTAATTTGTATTTTAAACACGCGATTAATGAATTGCAGCTATAAACGAACTGTGTTGGGCTGCTTAACTTGCATCGGACGATTCAAACGCGTGTCGCACTTTAACATCCCCCCCCCGGGACGGAGCAAACATGGCTGCGGCCGGAGGGACAAGCCGTTCCGTCCCTCATTCCGACGCTACTGGAGCCGAAAGTTTCCCCTTCGGGATCTCTGGGAGCACGCCGGCAGGCACAGCGTCCGAAAAACAAGAAAGTGCCGGCGACCAGAAAAAGAAGCCCTGCAGGGCATGTACGGATTTCAGATCATGGATGAAAATGCAGAGGAAACAGACATCCATGCAGGAGGTGACTATAAGCTGTGGAGTGTGCATGGATAGTCCCTCCACTGACAGTGTGATTCTGTTTGACACGTGCAAAAACGGTGTATCAGAATGCTTTAACACTTTATTCTCATTTGCCTTACGTTCTTTATAAATTTTATATATATTCCCTGTTTATTGCATGCTGTCTTGGTTGATACAGATGTGTTGTGTATGTAATCACAACTAAGTTTTGTTTCTTGATAAGGGGGACCATGACGTGGAAGACCGCGAAAGGCCAGCCGAGTGTCCGCTGGATAGAGAGGAGCTTGGCAGAAATACGTGGTCTTTCCTTCACACTATGGCCGCATATTACCCTGACAAACCCAGCGACGGCGAGCGGCAAGATATGAAGCAGTTCATCAGCCTTTTCTCCAAATTCTTTCCCTGCGACGAGTGCGCCCAAGATTTACGATCGAGGTTTAAAATAATTTTGTGACTGCATCCCTTAGACATTGAAAATATCAGAATCTAACTTTATTGGCCAAGTATGTGACGCACAAGGAATATGCTTCCTGCTGGAATGGCGACTTCTGTTACAATATTCATATATAACTAAATATTTCAGTCGTTGGTCCCAGTTAATGCTAACCTGCAACTGCACCCTTACCGTTTAATCACATAACACTGGATCCACGCAGTTGCTTATTTCAAGGTTGCCAATTCTGGTCAGCTGGCTGGAGCGAGAATTTTTAATTTGAGACATGTCTGCCCACACATGCAGACGCATTTACATATTTGTAGCAGTTGTATTGGCCTGTAAATGGTCTGTATGGTATGCAAACTACCCCGACGCTTTTGATGCGGCTAATTTTAGGTTTATAATGGAGTAATATAGATTTGCCGTGAGATTTTCTTGCGTGACAGTCTGAAAGCGTGAGTGTCACGCCAGATGCGTGAGTTGAGTTGGCGACACTGTTATTTGGAACTAGGTACTCGATCTATGTATGCTTTGAAAAATCTGATGCTGTCATCTTAACCCTACCTCCAAGCCCAGCCCTAAAATGAACCTTGCTGTAATGATACAAGTATATATGCACTTGAAGAATAGATTAAAAATGACTCTTGCTTGTAGTTGCTAAACCGATACTCACAGTTTGCCATAATTACCCTGACCTTGCTTATTATCGAGGAAGTGCAGACCTTCCTGACTTATTTTTCCTGTTCCTTTAGACTGAAAACGAATGAGCCAGATGTAAGTAGTCGGCACAGATTTTCCCAGTGGATGTGTCGTCTCCACAATGACATCAATCTTCGACTGGGCAAGCCGGAGTTCGACTGCTCTAAAGTCGACGAACGATGGCGAGACGGCTGGAAGGATGGCTCGTGTGATTGACCGCTCAGAATAGCGGTCCTGCTGGACGGCCGCCAGCCATGCAGGGTTCCGTCTGAGGATACTACGGTATCATACTCGCACAAGCTTCATTGTGTTCAATGAGAAACTTGCATTTTAAAATGTGTGTATTATATTGTATGTAATGAAATGGGATTAGTTGGCAAAAAAATATTTTGGTTCCGGAAAAATAAACATGTCCAGTTTCAATTTTCAAATTGACAATTTCTGAAGATGAGTGTTTTTTTTCCCCTTTAAGTATTGGTTTTATTAAGAAATACGTAGGTGTTTTTGTGAAAAGCGCCACTATAGAAGGTTTTATGTGTCTTATGTAATATAGGCCTAATATAGGAATTACGTAGGATTTCCGTGGTCTCTGCAATTGATTGTGCTGGAATAGTTTGTTGCACGCCTCGAGTTACGCCTCAGGATTTGCACCAGCCTGTAATGACACACTGCTGTTCGGAGTGGGCAGAGATTTATACGCTGTCATTTTGTCTGCATTCACCTGTGATGTGATTGTATGTTTCTGTGGCACCTTTGTCCCTCTTCAGCCCTTTTATGATTAGATGTGCCTCTACCCTCGATAAAGAGAATGTCGAGAGTGTGAACATAGTGACTAGCACGAACCAGTCATGTGTATCAACAATTAAACCTCAGCCACTGATTCCACACTGTATTTTAGAAAGAAGAATTAAGCCGGACTCCGAAAAGCTTGGACAATGATCCTCGTTTGGGGAAACTAATTGTTTTTTAAATTTTTGATATTTTTAAAGACATTCTAAAATAGACTCACCTTCGGCCACAAGTGCCCCGCTTAGAAAAAATAGCACAAAATACCCTAAAACACATTGTGTGTGTGTATGTGTATAGATATATATATAGATGGATGGATGGATAGAGGCTTTGTTGGTCACGGGCGCACCATTGACCTCATTTTCTAATGTTCGACGTAAAATCTTTGACTGTGGATTCCTTGTACTTAACCTGCTCAAATGAGAGCGGATCGCCGTTTTGACTTTGCCAAGGCGACACGGAATATCTTGTTCGCCAGATCATGGCGATCAGCGTCATTAAGCCTGAGGCGCGCGCTCCCGTGCTGTGGCTGCGCGCTCCCGTGCTGTGACTGCGCGCTCCCGAGCGCCTGCGCCGCTCCCGCGCGGTGGCTGCGCGTACGATTCGCTCTAACATGATCTATGAAAAAGCAATAGGCGAGCGCTGTGACAGCGAGCTGCATGGAGGGCACGACGAAGATGGAAGCCACCGGGTCTTTCGGAGCTGGAAGGGCTGGTAGTGCTTTTAACCCAGTCACCTTTATTAAACAGCCTCAGACTATTCTTAGAATACTGTCGTGGGTAAGAGGGGTTCGTTTTCTCCGTTGCTATATTTCCAAGCGTTAAAAAATTGAGATTAATCAGCAGTTTTAGCTTCACATGGGAAATACATTTTCCGTAGGTAGACAGGGCTGTGTTGAAATTTTTTATCATTCTTTTTAAATGGATGCTTGCCATTGTAATTTGGTGTTTTACGTATATTTGATTTCAGCTGAATATTGGTCTTTGTGCATTTTAAACTAATTTGGTTATTAAAGGGGTGTTTGGGAAGATTAGTCAATTTTGATAATTAGTATTGTCGCTAGGGATGTTAATATTTACAAGTAGGGCGTTTACCCAGCAGAAAATAATGAGAAAATGATATTTGAACGAGCTGTAAGGTTGAGTAATTCGGAAATTCAACAAATACGGACGGTCTCTACGCTGTTACTATTTATACTCTGCACATTTTTTTCATTGGTTAATTTCTAAGCCACAGCATCCTTAAATTACTCTTAAAACAACGTTTTTCGGCGCGACGCCCGCGAATGCATGCCATTTTCTTAGCAGTCGATGGCTGTGCTTAGATGGAAACCTTATCTGCTGTTTCCATTCATTTTAGGTTGCTTTTTTTCTCTCGAGCAAGCGATATTGCGACTTAATTTTACATTTTGTGCCGCCTACGGAGTGGGTCCGCTAGAAGCGTTAGGATCAAAATAGCCTACAATGTTCTACAGATGTTCCAGCCCAAATATAAGCACCGTGGCGTTCCCATTTCATTAAATTTTCTGCTTCTGCGAAATTGTCTGCATGATACTCGGCTCGGAATATTGCCAATCGTATCTAATTTGCAATATATATGCATCCGTGACATTTTATTTTAAATAAATTATACCCAATAATATAATCCATTATATAGACGTAAATACAACTATTATCAGTTCAATGCATATACAAAAAAATGTAACATTGAGTATTTTAACGTTTTCTACCGGTCCGTGAAATAATACCATTATAAGTGCCATTTATGAAGTTAGCAAAGCTGACATTCGGACAGTGGGACTCACTCTGGAAAATCAGGCACGACATACATCACATGATTACTGTGCCCGTCAATTTAGCTATATTAAACCTTATTCCACTCAAAAGAACCGTGCACCGACAGAACACCCGCTGTCATCTTTTTTGTTAATGTGTAAATGCTATTTTTGACATTATTATTGAGCCCTAGACACCAGTAATAAGACTGGCAGTCCTAAGAGGTTAGCTCGTGGAGGCTGAGTTTCGTTTTGAATCGCCGGGCACGTAGGAAATACCGTCCCTCTGATGTGTGCAGCACAATTGGGCAGACAGCCTTGCAATGAACTCGTCTGATACTACGGATAATGGAAGTTAATGCCAGACTTTGAATGTGTCCACTTCCTGACCCCGATCAACTGCGCACCTTCGTCAGACACCTAACGACGAACCTCAGCTAGGCCAGTCCTGCCCTTCCGCCAGTAATTATGGCTGTGCCGTTAGTGTTTATCTCGCTATGAATATTTATTTTCGTCTAGTTCCTGTTTGTGGAACTGAGATCCGATCTGTAACCTGCGTCACATTTCAGTTTTCATTTTAAATTTCGAGGCCAGCTCAATGTTTTTAATTCTGCCTCTGAAGCACTTCTGTTAACTAATCTCTGTTATAGCAGTGCTTTTACAAAATTTCATCTAGAATGCTAGTGTAAATAGAGTTTCCAAACACCATTACCAATTTATGAAAACACGTCAAAACAGTCTTTGATTGATGGAATAATATTGTTGATTGATTGGAAGCAATCAATAATGGTAATTTAGAATTGCAGTACCACCAGTCCTGCACACCTTGGGGGCTTGTTAACCCAGCTGTGAGCATCCTACCCTTTTATTCAGTCATCACTTGTCACTGTGGCCTCCAGAGTTTACTCTAGAATGCGCCAGATGAGCTCTGACTCCGCCTCCATGAGGCGGAGCTAATGCACAGGGCCTCTCACATGGAGAAGCACGGAGAAACCTTTAGCAGCTTGAGGGGGTTTGTCACTATCATCCACAGGTTTCCCAACATGCATTGCTCCAGAATCCTAAACCGCATATTGTCTACGTTTTGAGCTGGGGGAATAGGTTTTGTAATTAATTCTGATTGATGCAAGGGGTACCTTTGGTTATCTATGCTCAAGCTCAATGAATTCCTTAATCACACAGACAAGGGCCTTTGGACAGGTTGCCCGTAGCCAGGTTCTTAAAAGTCTATTCTGGCAGCCTATGGTCTAAGATCTCTGGCTCTAGACAGTGGATGGGTTTCCATCCTTAACAGACATCGCTCCCCCTCAATAAATGAAACAGGTGCTGCTCTAGGGACATTTCCATTCTGTACCTCTTTAATGCAGGGCAATGATCCAAACAGCCTTTTCCCTTGATGAACGTCCAGGATCTGCTCTTTCAACAACACTGGAAAGACTCCATGCAAACACTGTTTTATGAAATCTAGGGCCTCATCAATGGGAAGATGTCCTTCTGCAGGATTCACCCATTGCATAAAACATTAGCAGTATATTAACATCACATTACATTTTGATATTAACGAGGAATCTAGAAGTAGGTTAATATATCTTTTAAATCATTACGGAAAGTATGCAGCCCAGTTTTACCTTGAAATTACATGCGGGGCAAGCCATGTGATTAGAAATACTTATAATGCTTACTCAGTTGTCTCTAAAATTTTTGTTAGGCAAGGTTGCACCTGGTTGTGACATACAACATTTCGGAACTATATTTAGGGTGCATATGGTGATCCAAAACGCTCCCCCCTAAGAATGCAGAAATGAGAATAGCTTTTTTCCTGAGAGCAAACGGCAAACTCACCCAGCGGGTCCAGTGGCACGAGGTAACTCCCGCACGATGTGTTTTTGCCTTGAGGAGCTTTGATCTTTCGCTGCTACTGAATAGCTCAGAGAGTCGCCCGTGTGCTTTCCGCTCCGGGGAAAATTGTTCATGCCCTAGTGTGAATTAAAACTGCTCCCTCGTAAACTGCCTGCTTGGGAGTAAGTGACCCCAGCCGATTTATTTAGTCAGTGTTAGTAAATGGTCATATGAGTGAATGGTGCCTTTGTGTTTGCTAATTTTAGGGATCATTTGGATTCGTCTCCTTTTGATTGATCTAGTGCCACGTTTAAATCTTCAAAACCAGATCTGTAGCTGCTTATATGTAGTCGAAATTGTGTAAGATTAACAAAGCAGTGAAAATTAATTATTTTTTTGCCAGCTATAACCAGTGGGAAATGGTAATTATTTCAATTAATAGTCCAGTTTATTATTCAATTGAAACATCTTGAACTTCTTGAATTTCTTTTATTTGATGATTTCCTCAACAAAGTTTGTCTTGTTTTAAATTGAGTCTAATCCTTATTGTGCTTGTATTGTGTGATTTTGTTTGTACCATTTATTCAATCGAGATTTTATTGAGATTTTTGAGTTCATTTAAGAGTTTCCTGAGAACCTAGTGGTGGGAGAAAGCAGCCGTTCTCCAACACCTGCCCTCCCAAATGTTCGGCTGAGATGCGTCGTTCGGTGATGCCGTTGTCCTGTGCCCGCCCACGCAGATCTTTTCCATGGTGGTCTTCGGCTCCATCGTGAACGAAGGCTACGTCAACAACGGGAGCGAGCGGCTCCGCTGCGTCTTTAACCGGAACAACGACGCCTGCAACTACGGCGTGGTGGTGGGCGTCGGCGCCTTCCTGATCAGCGCCGGCTTCTTCGCTCTCGACATCTATTTCCCGCAGATCAGCAGCGTGAAGGACAGGAAGAAGGCTGTGCTGGTGGAGGTGGCTATCTCAGGTAGGAGCTCACGCCCACGTTTCTGTCCCAGCCGCTCCTGCATCTCACGCAGTTTCAACCCGACTGAATTTTCAGATAAACATTATATTCCTTTGTTGTTGCTTTCGAAACCAGACCCTTCGTGAACCCACCTCCCACAGCTCAGCGGTCCAGTTCCTCATTCTCTATGGCAATGTTTCCCAACCCAGTCCTCAAGGACCTGCAGATAGTCCACGTTTTTCTGCTCCCTCCCAGCTTCCAGTAGGGAGCAAAAATGAGGACCGCCTGGGGGTCCCTGAGGACCGGATTGGAAAACACTCTTCTACGACACCCCCTGCATTATATCAGGGACGTGGCAGGGCTTAGCGGGTTAGGGTGCTGTGCCTGTGGTTGGAAGGTCACCGGTTCAACTCATGTGGTGAGCAGAGTGATTTCACCATTGGGCTCTTGAGCGAGGCCCTTAACCGCTAATTGATCCTGGGACCGTCTGACTTTTCTTTCTCAAAAATGTGCGTTGGTTGAATAAGTTAAATGCATCAGATTGAAATGTTCTGCATGCATATGTTGGTGGTTGTGCTAACAGTGGTGGTGAAGCTTCCTTTGACCCCGTGAGACTGATGGGCCTAGTCAGGGTCAGTCTGTGTGCTATTTTGCCGTGGGCATTTAGGAAAAACACACCGGATGTTTATGAGTTTCATTCCACCCCGAAATTTTCCACTACGGCAGATGAGATAGATAAATTTCTATGGATGAAAAGAAAATGTGTGATTTCCTATTTAGAGGAGCTTCATACAATTCCTAGTAAGCAGTGTGATGCTTTTAATGCTTCCAAACTAAAAGCCCTTTGTGGTCTGTGCTGTTTCTACTGGGAACATCTGCACTTGAGGATCTTTATGCAACCCATACCAAGAGAAGGGGTTTGAAGATAGATAGAGAGATCATGAGAACTTCGTTAATAAGCATGAAGAGGATGTGTTGGAGCAGAAGCTTAGTGAGGCAGATACAGAGGGCACGTGTGTTCCTGAGGGACGCTCACGAGGATGTGAGACTAAGAGGGTGTCGACGCTGCTGCAGGTCTCTGGGCATTCCTGTGGTTTGTCGGCTTCTGCTTCCTGGCCAATCAGTGGCAGAGGACATCGCAGCAGGACTTGCTGCTGGGCCAGGGCGCGGACGCCGCCCGGGCTGCGGTGGCCTTTTCCTTCTTCTCCATCATCACCTGGGTGAGTATTATGGGAATGGTGGCGGGGGGAGGGGGCCAAAGACTCTGATCAGAAGTCATCTGTGACAGATAGGAAGCCAGGTAATAATAAACATGGTGTGTATTCACTGCTCAGACAGCGAAATGCATTTGCATTTAACTTTTGACAGGTACGTTCCTACAGAGCCAGAGGCTGGTAGTACATCACAAGCACACAGCTGTCAGGGTAGCGACTTAGAGACGAGTCCCGCCATGCCGAGCCCATAATGAGTGATCAATGCAGAGTGTCCCAGTCCCAGGTGGATATTTATCAGCAAGGCACTCCATCACAGGGCGGTATGAATGAACGCAATCTTCATATAAATGACATCATACACAAAGGTGCGTAGGACAGACAGACAACAAGTCATGATGCCCCAAGGGCCTCCTTTGGAGGGAATCAGCTCTCTCAACAAGGAGAGTTTATATAGTCCCAAAGAGAATACTGATCGTACCGACTACTCATGACTAAAGTCAAAGAGGAATGTTAGACTGGCTAGATGACATCGAAGCCACCTCTGCCCAAGGGCGTACATTTGGGTATGGATAGTTGGGTCATGTCCCTACCAAATTTATGGGAGTATTAGGGTGCAATTCAGTCCCTGCCAGTGTTGAAACCATACCTAGGCCCTTTCCCCTGTATGCTGTTTGTTTCCGTGTTTCCCCAGGTTTGTCATCTTCTTTCCATCAGAGACGTACTCGTAGACGATAATGGCCCACTCTCTGTTACAGGGCTACCTGTGTCTCGTAACCTTGGACAGATTTAGAAACATAGGCTTCGCAGAGGACGCGCACAGGCTGGTCACCGGGCAGCCCCTCACTCCCTCTCTGGTTTAGGCGTCCGGTTAACGGCTGTCTGGCCGAGCTCCAGCTTGCTAACCTCCCCGAGTCCAGCGATCCCTCTCCAGCTAACAGTCTGCTCGGGCCTCACAGCGAGAGCAGATGCTCGCTGACGTCACAGCAAACCCCAGATAGGACGCTCTAATAACACGGGCATCGCTTTTGGATTCATGCGGAGTCATGAGTCTCCACCTCCCCCCGTAATCCCCCCCCCACCAACAATGCCTGGCGTTGATAAATAATTAAACAGCCTTCCTGCAGGCAATTAGGGCCACGCCCCTCTAGTCAGGGAGAAGAACAGACATTTACCATCTCTTTTCATAATGTAGCCTCTTGTTCAAATGGCCAATGTCTGCTTTCGGGCCATCTCCTTTAATGACTGGAGCTTTTTCCGAAAGTGACCCCCGATTCCTCCTCGTTCAGTCCAGTTAGCTTCTTCTTGACATCCCTCAGTGTGCTGGGAGCTCGCTGGCCAGTGTGTGCCGTTCCATGTAAGCAGGCATGTTGGTTGATAAGCTTTAATACTAACCCCTAGGGGTCTCCAGTCCGGTCCTGGGGGTCATTTAGTAGATTATAAGTCAGGGAGACTAGACTGTTTGCATGGATCTTGTATATTCATCCCAGGACCGGACCGGACCGGTACCCCCCCGCCCCCCATAGCCCCCCACTAACGGCATTAATCCCGTCTAAGGCGGGGCTGACTGCCAGGGCAGTGCAACGCTACCTGATGGGCACAGACATGACACTCTTCACCACGGAGCACCTGGACGACAAGTCCCTTGGCCAGCCGCACCCGACGACCGAGGCCACGGTGGAAGCCACAGACATCTACAAGAGCAGCCCGTTCTCCTCGAACCCGGACGCTGCCCCAAAGGACTACCAGGTGCCCACTTACTAGGAGTGCCCCCCTCCCCAAAAGCTGCCATTCTCACCTGCAGACATCTACAGTCAGGATGGGCTGAAATATGCCGGCAATTTTATTTCTTTTATGATGTATTTTAGTCATAAATTATGAGGGTCATTAGAATATGCCATCTTTGTTTTTGAAGCCCCGCCCACCCCTGACCGCCCAATGAAATCATCCCCCCAGCATCCCCTGCTGGTGTGGGTTCTTTAACTCCTACTGTGTACAGGGGGCCACACGGTGACCTTCTTACCCACACAGTCAGGTGACCCTAAAGTGACAACTAGAGCCACATAAAACGCAAACAAGGCCCCTTAGAACTACAGCAGCTGCATGTAACACCTGCCTCAGCCAGTCCGCCTGGCAGAGAGCGCTCTCATCCCTCACACGGCTTCCTTCATGCCCCATTTGCCCCGTCCTTTACCAGAGAAAAACTGCCTCTTTTAGTCACCGTTCAGTCGCTCGTGAAACTGTTGACGTCAGGATCCATGTCCTGTGGCTAAGTTTAATGAGACTCCAAAGACGAAAGGTAGCATCGATCATCTCGTCCCGGGAATGTGTAGCGCGAGGTGTTTTCTGTCATATTCAATAGATCTCGTTAAATTTAACACAATAATGTGATGACAAACGATTAAAGCGTTTATTCTGCATATATCTTTGGAACGATATGAAACAAGTTTTGTGCATTAAAGGTAAATATTTGGCAAGTGTCAATCCATATGATTTGTGATTAAGTGCAATATTTACAGGCTCTGTAATGCGTTCTATCAAAAAAAAAAAAGTTAAAAATATAGATGTTATTTATGCAAAGTTGTCAAGCTCTCTGATGTTTCAGACTCGTGGGAGTGCATGTTTGCTACAGGACATACGCCGTGCTGCTGAAGCTGGACTCACGGTGTCCAGGATGGAGACACGGATGTGCTGGGGACATGGGAAATGAGCACTGATATCACGATACTGGTCTACCTGTCATGCGGGTGATGAAGGCGTCCAGCTTAACAATTCACTGGGTGGGACGGTCTGGACCGTGGACAGTGTGGAGAGTCCGGCTGTAACCCATACCTAGTGAAAATCAGCCGCTGGCTACCCGGCTGTCTGTCCAACCCGCTCGTCCTTTTTGGGACTGCATGGGTCCAGATCCTATATTCTGGAAATAAGGGCCCAAAGGCAGGAAAGGGGGTGCCACCCATCGCAGGGCACACACACCATTGACACATGTGTTCATACCTACAGACATGTTTGTTAATGCGGATTCACCTCCGCGTGTGTTTTTGGCCGGGGTGGCATGGTGGTCCGGTGCTGCAGTGGTTAGCACTGTTGTCTCATGACTCTAGAACCAGGGTTCCAGGTTATCCCTAGGTGTGAATGTGTCCGGTGATGGGCTTGTGCTCCCTCCTGGGCTCCTCCCTGCTGTGTGTCCATCCGGACCCCCTGAATGTTACTGTGTGTCCATCCAGACCCCCTGAATGTTACTGTGTGTCCATCCGGACCCCCTGAATGTTACTGTGTGTCCATCCGGACCCCCTGAATGTTAC
>JAODKN010000045.1:15798976-15815019 GCA_026774425.1 Petrocephalus zakoni
CCCCCTGAATGTTACTGTGTGTCCATCCGGACCCCCTGAATGTTACTGTGTGTCCATCCGGACCCCCTGAATGTTACAGAAAATGAATGGCATGTCCCCACAGCATGAGAAGAGCCTGCAAACGGCACCACCCTGCCACCCCCCACTAAGTTGGCAATACTTAATAATCTAATCTTTTACTTCACTATTTTTGTAATTTTAAAATGCAAGAAGTATGAAAAGATATCATGGCCTTACAGTATAGGAGGATCCGAGCAGCATCAAACCACCAGCCTTTCGCTTACGCGCCCCCCACCCTACCCTCTTCTTTAAGGAAGGGAGGGAAGCAGCAATTTAAGGAAACCATCAGCTGGAAACCCCTCCCAGTTCTGAAGAACAATTTCGTTTCCTTCTGATAGATGGTTCAGGAAGCTTGACGTCATACGTTAAATGTTTCAATTAGCCTTTGTAGCAAAATTCTTTGTACTCCATTAAAATGCTGGCTTATGCTTCTGGTATTGTTATCAGTCACGTCATCCCAGCACTTATTATATTAGGCTCTGCTCTTCTGTAGCCTTTGGTTAAAATCAAAGGTTACTCTCTTGTCTCTGTTCTGTTTTATTTCGCATTTTCCAAGTTCCGCTGAGCTTTTTCAGGGGCTAATGTCTGACCGAGCATCCCGAGGACCGAGTGAGTGTTTTAGAGTGAGTGAAAATCGCTTTTAAAAGCAGACACACTTCCCTCTGTCTCATGGCGGTGCAGGGCAGAATTATACAGCTATGATGGAACCCTTTGGCATTTGGATGAAGAATACAGGGTCTCCACCCCATAGGGGTGTGCTGCTGACTAATTTCCACAGAAATTGTTAGAAGTTCCAGAACTTAGCACAAAAGATTGGAGGTAAATAATATCTTTCTTAAAATGCATTTGCAGAACAGAATCTGGTAAATGAAATTGTTTAAAAAAAAAACCTGTATGACTAAGTCAACAAGGAAAAAAGTAACATACTTCTCAATTATGGTGTTTTTAAATTGATATACGAATAATAAATGGAATTACCTTGCCTCAATTGACCAATAAAATCACTAATCCGAATGACCAATCAAAATCATAGCTGCAGACATGGAACAGCGGAGATAGTCCTTATAGCCAATCAGCAAACAGAAATGTCTAAAATGCTTTAAAAAACAAAAAAACAGTTATAGGATATCTGGCATACATTACTAAGAAATCCTCAATTAGTCTGAAAATTGAGGTTCTGGTTGATGGGAATATACCACTACTACCACTACTACTACTACTACCACCACTACTACTATACTAATAATAATAATGATAATAATAAATTTGCTCTGTCACCATAAAATAAATGGTAAAGATAATGTCAATACTGAATTGATGGATTGATGAATTCATGAACTTCAGTGAAACATGTAAAAGCAGCCATGGAGTTTATGAGATTTGACAGTGTTTACACGGCACTGTGGAATAACGCCCTTTGCGGACGGACAGAAACACAACCCTCTAGGCTGTGGCTGACCGCTGCACAAACGCAGGAAACGGCTGCTTAATTCAGCAAAAATAAGCCCGTCTTCCACTGAACCAGGAAATTTCCCTTCTCGGGAAAAAAAAAATCTATTTTCACGCTAAAGTTGAACAAAACATGGCCAAATGTTTTTATGAGACTTTAATCCTCATAACACCATATCCATAATGCAGGATTACCCACATCAATATTTTAATAAACACATTGAATGCTGGAGGTTCTTTCTAAACTACATATGCTTATAAAATTTGAATGAGAACAGTGAAAAAAATCTTGCTCTTTATGTGCCATTTAAAGTGCCAAACATGTTGCAAAACAGCACCGTTAGCTTTGACACGACCAAGACACACTACATTCATCTTTTGGAGGTAAAACAACATAGCTTTCTGCTCCGCTTTTGAATTGTCCTGTTGGCAAATGCAGGGCTCCCTGCCCTGGCCTTTATCTCCAAACAGCCTGAAAACATAGCCACCCTCAAAAAAATGCATAAAATAAATATTGTGTTTCGTTTGTCCTGCCTTTCACTCCTGCTAGCGGTTAACAAAGAACACCTGTCACCATGCCAGGGACAACCGTGCCAGAAAGTCACGCGTGTCCCCGACAGGCCTGTAGTCAGCATTTGCGGGCAAATGGGGCACGTATGCAGTTCTGGCCCCTGGCTGAAGGTTTGCCCAGATCCAGCTCGTGTCGTCCTTCTGGGTCTTTCCACTATCATTCCATGGCTCCTCTTCAAAATCTTCTGTTAGTTTTTGCCCATGGTGGGGGATTCCTGGTGGTTATTATTATAGACTCCTTAGATTTCATTTTCGAAGTGACTTGGACCCTGGTGGTAGGATCCTTCCTGCAATGAGACGATCGTCCAACAGAGGGCAGTAGAGATGCGGCAGAAATTGAGGTAGGTGGTAACTGTCTAGTGAGAAGCCTATTGCTGGGGTGTCCTCAAGCACAGGTAGTGCTGACTTGGGGAAAACAGGGATGGATTCTGGACGCAAAGTCACCAAACTCACCATTGGCTAGGCAGGGGTGGAGCCTCAAACAGGCTGAGAAAATGGCGTCTGCCCAGAACAGATCCTGTTGCTCTACCTCTGAGAAAGTACTTCTACTATGACCAGCAACCCAAATGGGTAAATACCCAAAGTCATATAAACATGTCCGACACACAAACTATTAAATAGATACCACAATCTGGAGTGTTTAATTGTGCATTTCCTGTGAACTGCTTCCACAAAATCAACAAACATTGAAATTAGATGGGCGGCATGTAGGCTGAGTGATTAGCAAGGTTGCCTGACTCCTCCAGGGCTGGGGGTTTGAGCCTCAGCTCTGTATGTGTGGAGCTGGCATGCTCTCTCTGCATTGCATAGATTTTCTCTGGGTACCATGGTTACTTCTGAAGCCATACAGTTATACTAATCAGCATCTCAACCTGTAGAGTGTGCTTGTATGTGTTTAAGTACCTGTGCCCTGAAACAGACTGGCATCCTGTCCAGGGTGTACCCCTGCTTCCTGCCTTCCGGTCTAAACCGTCATAAAGCATCATAAGTTTTGCTACATTGTTATTTTCTAAGAGCATCAAGGTGGTACCTCAGGGTACCGCTAAATGGCAGTGTGAAGTGGAAGTTCTACAATGCCTTGGTCCAGCTGCTGGCATGTGGGCCGCATCATCGATCGTCTAAGTGCTGGCTCTCCGCGCACAGGAAGTGGTTCTCCCGGAAATACTCACAGAGGTATTTGTAGTTACTGCGGACCTCAAAACTGAACATTGTGATCCTTGCTGTTTTTAAAACAAGGTACAGAAATACAACAGCAGCCAATTTCTGAGGACTGTCCCCTTCTGCGGCGTCATTGGATGGTTCTAGCCCCGCCCCCTTGTTCTGTGTGCAGGTGCCTCAGTAGCTTGCTGTCATCTGGATAATGGCTGTCACAGAACAGACAGTGGGAGTGTCTGTATTACGATCTGTTGTCTGGGTTCCCCTCTGCTTTGCGCCTGGCCAAGTCCGTACGACTCTACAGTCCCACCTCTGCTAACAGGGAAACATAAATAAGTCCAAATAAAATGTCTCAATATTTATCGGTATTTCAGAGTGACAGAAAAACGGTGCCCCAAATCCTGTACCTGTCAAGATTTTCAGATTAATATCGCCCTACTCCTTAAAGCAGAGGCTGTACATTTAAACATATACTCCCTGGTCAGGTATACATGGGCATTTAAAAACAACATAAGAACTATTTTATGTGCCACTTTATTATAGGCATTTTAGTGAGAGGAGATTGCCTTCGTTGTATACTAAAGTGCTGCAAATTGCCCAATGCCACAGTTATAACACATTGTGCCAATAGCTTAATGACTCCAGCTAACATGACAGTCCTTCTCTGTACTTGTTTTATGGCCAAGTCTTTTAAGATTAATAAGCAAAACACATATTCTGCTTCATACAGCTTACTGGTAGCTCAGCAGACTTCCCAAGGGGTGTGTTTAACAAATTCCAGTAATAAACTGGGCACAACCACTAGGGTCCCCAGTTAATATGAGTGTGCGATGTGGTGTATTAGCTATCAACCCCATTACAGACAGCACGCTACCAGCCCTCAGATGTTCAGCACTCTGCAAAATGACCTTGGAAGGGGAGCAGACGGAGAAGGTGTCCTACCAAGCTGTTCCACAGAGAGGCGAAGCAGCTGGATGCTTCCGCACAATACCTGAACGCAGCTTGGATTGTGTGCTTCTAATCCCACTCAAGCTATTAAAACGTTCAAACCTCATGGTTATTTCTGCAAAAGGTTCCACTCTACTTCGAAAAAAAACATATATACGACGCGGTAACTTCGGTGACGCGTTACTACAATTTACACCATGCTAATAAATTTATGAGGGAAAGTGTAGCTAAATACAGGAAAGGGTGTAGCAGACACATACAGACTTTAGTTACGGGAAACTCCGGGGAACAGGTCTAACAAATGCGTGTTTTCCTGGACTAGCATTGGGAGTCTAATGTGATAAGGATCTCCACAGTCGTTACATAAACTTTAAATGATGGGCAGCGGCCAAACCCTTCAGCAAAAATCAAATACGATCAGATAAATGGAGCGCCTGAAGTAGAACATAAAAACACAGTTATAGCGGATGCATGAACGTGTTCACCTGTCAAGCCACTTCTGAGCCGATTTCTCAAATGCTAAATAATATTAACTTGTTACTAGGTATAAAAAAGAAGTTATAAATACTTATGAAGGAATGTACGTCAACCTAGTGTTCAACAACTTAAATAGCTGGATACATGTACAGGCAGTGGACATTTATCCATGTAACGTTAATGGATATTCTTAACATAAAAGAAAAACATTGGCAGAAGATTTTTTTTTATTATGAAGTGAGGACAGCTGAGGAGCGTGGCCAGATGCTCCCGGCAGACGGCGCAGTGCCTCTGAGCGCACAGCACCAGCATCCTGCCGGAGCTGCGGCGAGGCGCGGCGATCGCATCCTCCCAGCGCGAATATGCCCACCTCCGGGCGGCCCAGCACACACTACTGATCAATCTGACTGCATGGCGGTGAAAGGCGCGCAGGGAATCGAGGTGAGGGCGGCCGTCTTCCTCCTCCATCCCTGCGCCGGCGTAATCGCCCGATCGAGGCGCTTTCACTTTCTCCTCCGAATCCATTTTTGCTTTGGAAAATGGGCGATTGCGTCATCGGAGTCCCGTGCTCTGATTGGTCGACGCTGACGCCAATCATAAATGATAGGCCGAGCGAGGCAGGGAAGCGGAGGGTGGGCTGGAGCGGGTAGGGAGCGACCGGAGCGAATATAGCTGGTCCAAATGGATTGCGGTTTAATATAATTTGTATCGGCAATGATTAAAATGTGATTCATTATTATTAGTATTATTTTGTTTTATTTTTACCGCAAAAAAACGGAATTTTGCGGCGCATTCTGAAGAGGAAGAAAGGTAAACGAGGTAACGTTTATTGGTGGATATTAAACGGAAATCACAGTCGTCACCTGATTAGTTTTTATTGCAAATGCGCACATGTCGCGCGCAGGCTGTCGTGTTACGCACAGAATAACTTTATGATGGTGAATTATTTGCGGTGTTTTAAGTAAGTGCGTAATACTTATATTGCATACCAGTTTTGTCGTTTTATACGGATTGTCTTTTTTTAGTGCAGAAATCTCCCAGGAAGAGTTTGTTGGCTGCGCAAGCATGATCTTTTGAGTGTTATTTGGCCAGTGCGCTCCTGAGGAAAGGGGAAAATGTGCCCGAGTTTGCTGGCTTGCTGATCACGGGCATTTCTAAGCAGGAGATGAATCAAATTGCCCCATTTCCCGAAGTATGCCCTTTGTCACTATTTGGAGAAATGATTGTCAAGCTTGGCGTGGAATGAATCCGGTGTCTTTCCTTGCGTCTCTAAGATATATAGGCTGAGGAGGCCTGACCAGAATCTGAAGATCGAGGCATATAGTGTCTCAGGAACTTTTACGATGAAAGATACACGCTGGTTCCGCTGCTAATGTAACTGTGCAACTTGTTGCTGCAGCGCCCCTAAGAGATAATTCCAGTCTTCCATTTAGTCACGATCGAAATGGCATTTAGACCTGCGAATGCCCGAAACTGAGGGAGGAGAATTGCTGTAGGAATATTCCTGCTCAGATTTCATGTTGCTAGATTGAAAGGGGAAATCGATTATGTAGAGCACTGAACCCAGTGTGGCACATTACATCTGCTTTGGACTGTAGATGTTTGAAGAGCCTTTGTTATGAGAACCTGCTTTCTATGACCTGAGAGTAATAGTTATTTTTCTTCAGGAAGGGTTCAGCCTTGTGTGGGAACCCAGGGACCCACCGTCTCAAGAGGCTGACAGCAAGACCCAAAGAGACATGAATGTGACCAAGGGGGGCCTGATCATCTTCACAGCCAACTCGAATCCTGCGGGACGGGAGCTGGGGAAAAGGATTGCCGAGTGCGTATGGTGCCCGTGACGAGAGAAGTCTGTGTGTATTTAGGATGACCGGGACTTTTGCATTTTGACTTGAGAGACTTCTACAGAAATTCCCTTTAGTTTGATCAGTTGACAAGAAGATTGACAGGAGCAAATCGTGATCAGTAGCTGATGGTCATCTTTGGGATGGGATTGCCAAGGCTGGACTGGCCATTTGGCACACTGGGCATTATCCGCTGGGCATGTGTGGGTGTTGTGGGCATCATCTAGTTCCAGGACTCTACAATGAAACCCACACTTACACTTGCTGGCCACTTTATTAGGCACACCTTGCTGGTTCTGGGTGGGGACCCCCTTTGCCTTCAAATCTGCCTTAATTCTTCATGGCATAGATAGATGGAATATGGTGCAAAAAACTCCTCAGAGACTTTGGTCCATGTTGACTTGATAGCATCATGCAGTTGTTGCAGATTTTTTGGCTGCGCATTCATGATGGGAATCTCCCGTTCCACCACATCTCATAAGTGCTCTGTTGGATTGAGATCTGGAGACTGTGGAGGTCATTTGAGTGCAGTGAATCCATTTTCATGATCAAGATACCAGTCTGAGATGATATGAGCTTTGTGACATGGCATGCTATCATGCTGGAAGTAGCCATCAGAAGCCAGGTACACTATGGTTATAAAAGGTTGGACATGGTCAGCAACAATACTCTGGTAGGCTGTGGTATACAGTATAAATGATTGGTACAAATGATTGGCTCAATTGGTACTAAAGGCCCAAAGTGTGCAGAAAATCTCCCCCACATAATTACACCACCAGCAGTAGCCTGAACTGAAATACAAGGCTGGATGGATAAATGCTTTCATGTTGTTTATGCCAAATTCTGACCTAACAATGTCAGTATCGCAGCAGAAATCGAGACTCATCTGACCAGGCAACATGTTTCCATTTCTTCCGTTTCCCAATTTTGATGAGCCTGTGCCCACTGTAGCCTAGGATTCCTGTTCTTGGCTGACAGGAGCGGCACCCGGTGTGGTCTTCTGCTGCTGCAGCCCATCTGCTTCAAGATTCAACGTGTTGTACGTTCAGAGATGCTCTTCTGCATACCTTGGTTGTAACAAGTGGTTATTAGAGTTATCGTAGCCTTTCGATCAGCTTGATCCATTCTGGCCTTTCGTCTCTGACCTCTGCCAATAAACAGGGCATTTTCACACAAAGAACTGCCAGTCAGTTTTCGGCCCATTCTCTGTAAACCGTGGAGATGGTTGTGTGTGAAAATAGTAGATTATAGTAGATCAATAGTAGATCCCAGTAGATCATCAGTTTCTGACATACCCGCACCAGCCCCCCTGACTCCAACAGCCATGCCAAAGTCACTTAAATCACCTCTCTAGCCCATTTTGATGTTTGATGTGAACGTTAATTGATGCTCCCGACCTGCATCTGCATGATCGTATTCATTGTACAGCTGACACATTGGCTGGTTAGATAGTTGCTTCAACGAGCAGTTGAACCGGTAATAAAGGTGACTGTTGAGTGTGCATTACAGTGGGTTATTGTTTTGCATGAGACTAACATGATCCCTTAGATTCAGTATAGTTAAATTATGTGGCACGAGTTGAAATGACAGCTTGCACAGTTTTTCATTTCATGTTTCAATGAGGAACAGAAATGTTGAGAGCCTGCTCTACTTGGTGTATTTTGCTTTGCTCCTTAAAATGCTTCCTTCTGGTTGGCCTCCCGGATTCGTCTTACGCTTGCCGTCCGGTTTGTGTCTTGCAGGCGTCTCGGGGTCGAGCTGGGCAAGGTGCAGGTGTATCAGGAGGCCAACCGAGGTGAGTGCTGTCCCCCTGCAGCTCGGCGCAGCCTGGCATGGCCTGGAAATGCGCCGTTACTGACGTGTGACCTGCAGCATGTAAAGGCCTCGTACTCATACAATATGTGTGTGTATATTTGTATCTAAAAGAGTACTAGATGATTAATCAGGTGAAGGTTCGTTAGATTATTTGGTCAATGATAATATCTATAGTGATAACCCTAGGTTTAGTTTGCCATGTGGCGCAAAGCTGTTTTGCTGATGGAATTCCGTGTTCTTTGTGTGGGACGTCTGTCTGTGGTCCTAGCTGCCAGACTAGATCCTTTGCATACTTGGGTCTATCTGTGCTTCAGACAGTCACTGAGCATAGATGGTCTCTTTGTCCCTGTCATGTGGTGCCACCACCCTCGGCCCCCACCCTGTCATATTTAGAGACACTCGGTGGGGGGGGTCACTGTTTTTCCCCTTACTTCTTTCCCCAGAGACTCGTGTGCAGATCCAGGAGTCGGTCCGTGGCAAAGATGTCTTCATTATCCAGACTGTCCCCAGGTAGGCCCCTGGTGCTGTGTCACGCTCTGGCCTGCAGAGGGCAGTGTTTCACTTCGGCGTCGCTAGCTGCCATCACCAGCACACGTAGCTCATTCTCGTGTATTTGATGTGACATGAGCCACATGCGGTGTATCTGTCTACAAGCAAGGAAACTGCTGCACTTTGCTGTATGGCACTCTGCTGTGTATGAGACATATTTTATTATGCATGCATGCAATGCAATGCAATTTTATTTATAGCGCATTATCACAACATTACATTAGAACATACATTCATCCGTGCATCACAGAGATGGCCAGGGTTTGGGGAAGGGGAAACTTCACTGAGTAGTAATGGGTGCCCCCTCCCCAGGGACGTGAACACCACCATCATGGAGCTGCTGATCATGGTGTACGCCTGCCGCACCTCCTGCGCCCACAGCATCACCGGTGTGGTTCCCTACTTCCCCTACAGCAAGCAGTGCAAGATGCGGAAACGGGGATCCATCGTCACCAAGCTGCTGGCCTCAATGATGTGCAAAGCGGGTTAGGCCTCCTCCTGGCCCAGGGCAATGGGGAAGGGGGGGTTGGGTTACGTCACGGTGTCTGAGAAATGGCAGAGGTGGGCATTAGTAGTTACAAGTACTCACACGTCCCGGAGCTGAGACCTGCGTCTCGGTTTGCTTTGGGCCCAGGTCTGACCCATCTGATCACCATGGACCTGCACCAGAAGGAGATCCAGGGCTTCTTCAACATCCCCGTGGACAACTTGCGTGCATCGCCGTTCCTCCTGCAGTACATCCAGGAGGAGGTGCGGCGCCCCGGGCGACGGAGTGGGCGTCGTGCCCGGCGCATAGACGCCTTTCTTAGAGCCATCCCGCCGTCCCCTCCCTGGTACAGGCCTTCCATCCGCGCGGCCCTGCGCTTCCTGCAGGGCAGGGAGGCCTCGCGCTCGCCATTGCGGCGCCTTCTGCTGACGTGACCTGTGTTGTTTTGACGCTCGCAGATCCCTGACTATAGAAACGCGGTAATTGTGGCCAAATCTCCTGCCTCTGCCAAAAGGTAATCTTCTCTTCTGCTGCCCTGCCCAATGATAAATGGGTGTTTTTTGTTTTTTTTTTTTTTGCCTTGAGGTGTTTGTGTGTGTGTGTGTGTGTGTGTGTGTGTGTGTGTGTGTGGTAATAAAGTCCATAAACTGCACTGCCTAAACGTCCGTGTCGACCATATGCAGTTTCGTGACCGGACCCCTAACCCGAACCTCCTCTTTGTCTTCCGCTAGGGCACAGTCCTTCGCCGAGAGGTTGCGGCTCGGGATCGCGGTGATCCATGGCGAGGCGCAGGATGCCGAATCGGACCTGGTGGACGGACGGCACTCCCCACCCATGGTGAAAAACGCGGCAGCCATACACCCCAGCCTGGAGATCCCCTGTGAGAGACGTACCTTCCTCTCCTTGTCGGTCCGGCTTGTGTCATGCACACACAGCACTGGAATACGATATGTTAACTCCTTGGCTACAGCGCCACCTGCTGGCTGTTTGCTGTACAGACGGGCTAATCGCAGTGCGGTTGTCGTTCCGATATCCAGTGCTGATCCCGAAGGAGAAGCCGCCAATCACGGTGGTGGGAGACGTGGGTGGCCGGATTGCCATCATCGTGGTGAGCTGTAAATCCAGAATGTGGAGTGGTGACGCTTGTGACACCAGTGCAGTTGGAGGGGAGGGCTGTGGTCCTTCGTTTGCTTTTCATCGCATTACCCCACCCCACCCCCCCTCCCCCGCAGGATGACATCATCGACGACGTGGACAGCTTTGTGGCCGCGGCGGAGACTCTGAAAGAAAGGGGGGCCTACAAGATCTACATCATGGCGACACATGGTATCCTGTCCTCGGACGCCCCTCGCCTCATCGAGGAGTCCGCCATCGACGAGGTGTGATGAACGATGAGCTCCTGGAGGCTGGGGGGGGGTTAGGACTCTGGGTTGTGTCACCGTAATGTGAGAGGGGTACCAGAATCTGGGTACTTGGTCTACTCCAGTATCTGCAAGAGCTGACTCAGTATCTAAGGGCATTTTCACACTTATAGTTCGGCTTCTCGTCCAAGCAAAGCGACAATGTGCCACCACAGACCATGTGAGAACGAGCATGCTGCTGATTGGTCGGATGGGTCTGTGGTAAGCAGGGGGGAAAATACTGGAGGAAGGTCCTGAGTCGTGGGCTCTGCGGCCACGCAGTCATTCTAAAGCGGACAGTTCCTAGCTACGCTACCTCAGTCCGACCCAGAGTTGGGTTGGATTGAGGTCGGATCACGTTCACACCACAAACTAACCATTCCAGAGTTGGTTTGAGACCAGACCGAGACCACTTCCTCTCAAGGGTCTCAGTATGGTTGTCTTGGTCCGCACCCGAGTGCAAGTCACACCTGCAGGAACTAAATGCACCAATTGGGAAACTGAGTGCGAAAACACCCTAAAAAAATCTGCTCTAACTTAAGGTTTATTTTTAAACACGTGGCTCTAATATTCTGCAAGCTTAGCGATTTGGGCTCATTTCTGGGAACAGCTGGATCAGGACATATTGGGGAGGGTGAGAGGTAGAGAAATGAATGTGACTCTTCCCTGTCCACCCCCGTCCCTGGCAGGTGGTAGTGACCAATACCATCCCCCATGAGATTCAGAAGCTACGTTGCCCCAAGATCAAGACCGTGGACATCAGCATGATTCTGTCTGAAGCCATCCGGCGTATTCACAACGGAGAGTCCATGTCATACCTGTTTCGCAACATCGGGCTGGATGACTGAGTTGCGGGGGGAGGGGGGGGCAAGTTGACCCGACCAGACTTCCCCTGATGCCATTCCTTGTCCTTTCACGCGAAAAAGTCGACTTTGGTCTTCCCCCCCCTTGCCCTTGGTCATGCTAACATGCTTGAACTTTGTAGTCCAGTAAAGTTGTTATTGTTGTTCATCTTATTATAGAATCAGCCTTCCTTTAACAAGCAACCTTAAGGCAAGTTGGCGTAACCATATCATGGTAATTAAGGCTGATGTAATTAGACTGTGGTCACGTTATCCCAGTGAATCTTGCCGAGAACTGTAGGCCGGGCAATGCATAATGCTACATCCCTCTGCGGGTCACCCGTGCAAACCGTGCGAGTTGGTGATCTCCGCTCCTTTCCACAACTGGAGCTTCTTCATCTGTCATGTTCTGCAGCCTCATTCGTTACAGTTTCTTCCGCTCTTTCCGGTCCCTACTTGGCTTGCAATTCTCAGGCCCGGATGAAGACGCGTGACGGCGTCACCTGCTGCCATGCGCCCTTAGTCAGGCTGGCAGCGCTGCACTTTCCGAGGCAAGCGCGGGACCGACTAACAGCCCCTTATTGCTACGCTGCCGGTCTGGAAATTGAAAGCAGTGGGTCTGTTGGGGACAGATGCTCTAAGAAGCCAGATGAGATGTTTGCTGATGTTTCAGTTTTGGTACAGTAATGTAAGTGTGGGGATGTTGATAAGCCTTTTCACTTTTTTGCCGCCTGTCCTTGAACTCTTCCTGCATTACAATCCGGCATTTTCCGGGGGCCTGGGATTTGTGCAGCTCATCCTGGAGGTTCTGCAGGAGGCCTGTCTGATGTATTAAAAGGTACGGCTTAACTAGGAGTATAGACCTTCAGACTGTGCGAGAAGAACATTGCCCAGTAACCAGGTAGAACTGGTCAATATATAATAACTCTAACTATTCCCGGGCTTAAACCTAGTACTTGAAGTTTCACTGTCTGTGCAGAAGGAACAGGAACAGTCTCTGCTTCCCGTTTTGAACAGCCAGCGATGACACAGATTGTTGTAAATTGAATAAAATCTGGTGGGTGCCGTTCCATAGAGCCAAGGCCTTTGTGACCTGTGGTGAACCATTTAAAAGGATTCGAGGGGCCTGTTTTAAGGGACCTCCGGATTGTCTTTGAATGTTAACCCGAAAGGGGAAGCATATTTATTTGTGGCAAGCTTGATGAAATAAATGGAGACCTGAGAGCTGTCGTCTGGCTTATTTTGGCCTTGCGTAGTCCTTTGTTCTATTGGCCTGTCCCAGCGGACGAACCTGCCGCAGAGAGCTTATTGAAATTGCCCCCACCTGCCCCCCACCTTGACTTGCCTGGTCATGCTTGAGGTGTCCAGGTGAATTGTGGTCTATGCCAGAGGCTGTATCATCCGTGGTATGAAAGCCAGTGTTCTGTGTGAAAGTGCTCTGCAAAAACGCCAACAAATACCTTCAGACTGCAGTGTGTCATACTGGCTTTTCAGGTCCTCTGCCTATTGTGCTGAATCTAGAGTGACTGTGTCTTAGTTTGGAACAATAGAAGTATGCAGGGTACTTATTTCTGGGGTAAAAGTTAACTGCAAACCTTTAGACGGCAGAGCAATAAAGCTTATCTTTATCTGCATCTTGTACTATTAGAAGAGGGGGGGGGTGATAGTTAATTGCAATATTATCCAGTTGTTCACATAGGATAATTTTTGCAGTCCCTGTGTTTCAGATTTCCTTGTACAGAGATGCATAGGAAATGTGTGTATGTGTTAGCAGTGCATGAGCGAATGGTCACTGGCTTGCAGTATTGGGGAAGTTACTCACAAAGGTAATCCATTACTGACAAGTTAGGCTCCAGAAAGTTGTTTTGTTTCAACCAACCAGTTGAGTATGAAGAGTCAAGGTTACAGAGTACTCAACTACTTGGTTGAAACAAAACTTTAGTATGGGTTTCGGTTTTCAGGGTAACTTTTATATCAGCTATTCAAGCCTAGGTGTTAGGATTCAGCCAATCAGTCCTCTAATTAATAATCTAATTAGGGAGTTGCAGTGAAAACCTGCATACACAATGGCCCTTTGTGGATAAGATTGGGCACTCTTGCCTTAACCCAAAGTGTTGACCAGAATAAAATCATGGATCATTTTTAGAAAAGTAACCTTGTTTGATGTTTCGCACCGCCCATGTGCCTGAATCTGTCAGGCAGCTCCGAATACGCAACGCAAACACCCGGCCATGCCTTTTACCTCTCAGCGGTACACATTGTGCCTTAACGCCGCTCAGTTTACAGGTGTTTACGGAACCTTGGGAGTTTACCACATTATCGAGTAATTCTGGTTCGATGCCAGTGTTATGGACTTATCCCCGAAACTCAAACCAACAAGCCCTTTAAATAATGGGATATCGGCACGGCACGCGGTCGGCTTCACCGCTTCCCGGCGTGCCTGCCACCGGGGTCGACCCAGACACCGAATTTTTTGTGACAGCATAGTATCCGCCATACGTATCGCGTGCTTGCAGCCGGTGGACTTTGTACCACTATCTAGCCATGAAGGCATATGGGTCACAGAGGGAGCGAGGGAACAGGCCGCCTTGGCATCTTGTGCTATGCAAGGCTTAATTAGTACAGAGATTCTATCAAAGCTACGGCCAGGGATCAGCACAATGGGCCTCACATTCCACGTCACCAACATACAGTGTATGTAATGAATATATCATTAAATTACAATTCAAGGCAGCCAAAGATGGCAGTCAGGGATCACTTATTTCTGAAAAACCGTCTGACAGACCTGCAAGGGGCAATTAGCATCCCGATGAACGGAAATGCCCCAACCAGTCCTGAATCTAAATGATACGGAGAATAATAAGGTACGCGACTCGAGGTCATATCTGAGCCGGGATTCGAAAAACCGGAGTGAAAGTGCAGGAAACGGCGTTTTGTTCCGCCGTAATTCCGTGCTTAGCGAGCCATGAGCTGTTTGGGTGGTTATGGAGCCCATCCAGCTTTTTACTTATTTCTTTATTTTTTTTTTCTTGCGAACAGGGTGGAGCAGACAATGGCGAGCTTAACGATTTTCCCTGGCGAGAGGTGTGGCTGCGGCAGGGCTGAGTCAGGTGTTAAGTCTTGTCTGCGCAGGTGGGTCTTGGCGAGGCGTCGGCTTCCAGTCTGTCAGGACAAGCAGGTGAGCTGCGGGATGCAGCGCAGGGGAGGCAGTCGCAGCCACGAAACCCATGGCAGATGCGTGAAGCCATGATTGTTGGTACAGGGTGCTGAGGGGGAAAAGAAGCCTGGTTAATACCAAAAATAATTGTACCCCTCCATTAAATAACTCAGTACCCCAAGCACCAGACAATAAACCAAGCAGAAATTAGACTTTGTGGTCAAAAGAGCATATGAAGAGGAGGATTCTGGGTATGGTGGGGCTTACTGATTAAAGACCCCAACTGTGCATGACATTTTAAATTATCTTCCTAAATCCATACTGCAATATTAGATCTTACACCTAACCCAATTCTTTAATTACACATAATTGCGTGTATGAAAGGCTGAATCATCATTCTGGAGTCATTTAAATAAAAAAGGCACCTAAAGCACCGTGTACCTGTTAACCTTGTAATCTCATTCTGGGAAACATACAAAACTGAAACATGAGAGCGACATAACTTGTATAGGCAGTGGCCTCTGATTCAGTGGTGAGGAGGTTTCAGGAATTTGAACCCTTGCAGATGCAGAAGCATTCACAAAACAGGCATGCAGAATCAATGATAATCACCTCCTCCCAAGCCGCTCGACACCGCGGCGGCTTCTCCACGGTGGGTTCGGATGTACGGATGCACGACTTGTTTCAAGCAATTCCTGTCTAACATGCATGTTACACAACAGCCAGTCAAAAAGTTTTCAGTTAACCGCCAGAGGTAACTCTCCAGATATAAAGAAATCCTTGAACATCTTCTGATTCCCGAAATCTATAGGCATAAGGCAAAGTTATTTGCTGTGTTTTGCATGGGTCAGGCCGGCATACAGCTTGGAGATCGTGGGTAGGACACAGGATTATCCAATGGGGTCAGGGGTTGGTGGGGGGTACTGTCCCACAACTGTGCAGCTCATTCATGTTGCTGCTACTGTATCGGATCACAAGGACATTAGCCCAAGCCTCCCCTGCTCCCTCCTATGGGGCTGAGCCTAGACTACATATTATTTAGCTGTGCACTAACACTGGAGGTTGAACAGCAGGACAGAGTTGCAGTCTGTGTACAGCCCAGTATACATAGCGGAATAACTAAATTAAGTTAGTCTAAGACGCCCCAGGAATGTGCAGAAGACACAGTCCCTGATCCTCAACCGGATCATGACTTGTCATTCAGCTGTGACGCGCTACCCAGTATCTCTAAGGAGCCATTCATCAGATATATGCGTTACTATATAGCCAAAATTATGGAGCAACATTCAT
>JAODKN010000045.1:15821675-15833481 GCA_026774425.1 Petrocephalus zakoni
TCCTGTACTGCACTGCTCTTTGTCCTGTACTGCACTACACTGCTCTTTGTCCTCTACTGTTTTTCTCCCTGCTCTTTTTCCTGTACTGCACTGCTCCTTTTCCTGCACTGCTCTTTTTCCTGTACTGCACTGCTCTTTGCCCTGTATGGCTTTTCTCCCTGCTCTTTTTCCTGTACTGCACTGCTCTTTGTCCTCTACCGTTTTTCTCCCTGCTCTTTTTCCTGTACTGCACTGCTCTTTGTCCTGTACTGCACTACACTGCTCTTTGTCCTCTACTGTTTTTCTCCCTGCTCTTTGTCCTGTACTGCATTACACTGCTCTTTGTCCTGCACTGCACTGCTCTTTGTGCTATTGCCCCCCCATACAGCTGTCCCCTCCACTCTTAACTGCGGCACAATTTCATCGCGTTCCCCGGAACATGTCACCATAAAAGCTTTAAATCAACGCTTGGCTGAGCCAGTTAATTATTTAGCAGGTGAATGCTAGCCTTGTTTTTTTATATTATTTAGATGTGTGGTTTAGTGATATGGTTATAGTGCAGCTGGAAAACCTGAATAAAACAGGCCGCACCACAGCCAGGACTGGCCTGCCCCAGATCAAAAAGTCTGAAGTGTTGTGCAAAATATTCCAAAGACATTTCACAACATCAAATGCATTTTTATCCAATGCAAGATTCTTCTCTGGATGCAAGCTGTGTTAAAGCTCTGGCTTAATGTCCTCTATAACTGAAGCCCATGGTACATGTATAACTTATAAAAAAAAGCCAGACTGGACCACAGTGGTATTGCACTGTGGCTTTTTAATTACATCTAGAAGGATCAAGGCAGGAAAGTCTTCAAAATCTCAAAAGCATTGGCATATTTTTTCCCAGGGGATATTGTTTTTCATGCTGGCAAATCTGGGTCACTAGTCCAGGCAGAAAACTTGTACAAAGGGGAGGAAAATGCAGGTTCTGACAGGGGTAGTGCAAAGGGTGGTGTTTTAGCGTATAGAATTGCCCTTCTCTGAGCCAAAACACTGAGAGGGAAATTAGATTAACAAAGCCATAATGATGGTTAGACTACAGGGATAAAGGAACATTACAGAGATCCGCCGAACGCCTACAGGTCTTTGTGGGTCGGCTAATCACAAAGTCGCGAACAGGAGGATCGCAGAGGACTTAATTGAAGACTGTTCCCGAAAGCGCCATGCGCGCGAACTGAAGGAATTCTGCCGTTTTACGTCCATACAAAGATAAAGTGGTACTCCGATAGTCGTGATTCGTCAAGGCGGAACATTCTAGAATTACGGTTTGCCATGCGTCGTGCAAGTGGCTCAATGGAAATATGGACGGGATACCGTCACGATTTACCAGACAAAGGCCATGAGCGACTGGCTATCTGGGAGAGAGAAGTCTTTTGTTTCACTCGTTGTCCGCGTCTGCCTGTGGATGAGCCCTGGCTTTCTGCGAATTGTGCTACTGATTGCCCAAGGCCACAGTGCACTGTCTAAACGAGTCTCCTTAGCATCAGGGCTTATGTCACACGCAATGGCAGTTAAGCGGCGCTCTTTGTTTCAAGTCTTATTACATTAGTATTGTCACCAGCCTTCTGCTGGAACATCCTGGGTTTTTGCGTAACCTGGAATTTAAGGGGTATTTAAGAACTAAGCTCTTATTAACATCAGCCTTGTGAAACCTGTACACTTGCTTCTCGGAGTGCCCTTGGCGTCACACTTGATTCCTTATGGTAAATTTAAAACGAGGGGGGTAAGAGAAACAGGCACGATTTTCTGGAGTGAAACTGTCTATTATAGAATGTTTACCTTTCCTGTCAAAGATTGTAAAGCACTTATCCTTAGAACAAAAGCTGTGGCACTAATGTTACTAACTTTAATAATGTGCAAATCCCTTCATTATCGCAAGGTTTTGTGTGGCTATCAAACAGTATGCAAACTGAATGCAAACCGCCACACCCATGGTCTCCCATTTACCCCGAGGACCAGCTATTTATGCAATGGCCAAGCTCTTCTGGGACAGCCGGCTGCACCGCCCCGCTCCGTTTGTCAGAGGAGTCTTTCATCAAGACTTCTGCACCAGAAGCGAAGGGTGGTGGTGGGACCTTAATCTGACATATCACTTTCTGCTTTTCTTTTTTTTTTTTTCTTGTGGAACAGGAATGTCCAAAATGTGAGGAAGATCTGAATCACTAGCCTTGTCCCAGCCAATCCCAGGAGCTCAAGGGACTGTCTAAAACTTAATGTGAATCCAGTTAACATAATAGCAATTAGCACAGGAGCCAGTCATATGGACAGCTACCAAGCCTGGCCTACAGTGGCCTGGCTACCATATTGCAGTTAGAATTCTCTCTTTATAACAACCAAAAAAGGCCTAGAAAGCGCTCTCCCATCTGTTTATAATGAAAGCCATGTGTGAAAGTGGTCGGCTGCAGAGGTCTGCGACTCGCCTTTAGATGTCCCTTGTGCATTTGGGCTCGTCTGCACATGCTCAGGAAATGCGGCACCCAGGTGGTTTCCAGCACAATGTAAACGGCCACCTTCCTCTTAAAGGCGGCGTCCAGCAGGTCGGTGAAAATGTCCACGTCTGTGAACAGGTCCATGACCACGGCGATGACCTGCAGAGAGCATTTTACGGTTATACAGATCTGACTAGCAGATTCACGTTCAGACCTTCATATTCCATCGAATTTAAAATTTTATTTTCTTTTAAAGATTTTTTTTTTCTTCTTTATGCAAATGGACCCGAACAAATTTAATACAACATATGCCGTTTTTTTGTTTAGCTAAGCGAAATATAGAAGGGCGAATTAGCCTATTGTCCGCATGACCAGTATTCCCCGTACTGTAATCTGTGTGAAAAGCAGGCCACATATTTTTAAGATGAATGTCTGCAGCCGTGGTCAGGCATAAAAAAAAATAAAAAATAAAAAACCACAGGAAATAACTGGGCGAGTCTGCCGGTCCCCCTGCTGCTGGCTGACCCATAAAACTTACAACGATGTGCGGAACGACTCTGAACATGACTGCAAGTCACTGTTCTGTTCATTATTTTTAGTTTTTTTGTCGCTGATTTTAAGTTAATACTGTATGTATGTATGTATATATATGTATTATGGATGATATACCGCATGATGATAGCTGGTCTTTTATTTGGCGGGCGGGGGGTAAAAGGCCCAAATGTTGAATTTCTGTATTTCAATTTATTCATTGTTTCTAAGAATATTTGAATAACCGCAGTTTGACGGGATATTATCCATATCTTATGGGGCTACAGTTTTTGTCTCTTCAATGGAGAGGGAAAACAAACAGTGAACATCACCGATTACCCATAAAGTTTATGCAGTACCGCTGAAGCGGATCAGAGGCTCTTTCACACGCGCTCTACCGTCCAACAGCGCGGATGCGGGCATCCTGCAGGTAGCCGATAGGCATATTAATTGGCACAATAATAACACAATGTTCATACCTTCTGCGCCTGCGCTATGGTCTTCCTGACCACTTCTTTAATGTGCTGTTGTCCTTCCATCGGCGGCTGCGTGTAAACATTGACCCGGGTCACTCCCCGGTACGAGACGCAGTCCGGCCACCCGATGTCCAGGTCGGGCACCGAGCAATCGGAGCGCTCCGGCCAGTACTGCAGTGACGGCTCGGCATCGTCGCCGGTGCCCTCCTCCTTTGCTTTCACTCCATCGGACCCCGGGTCGTAAACCTCCGCGCTGCCCGTCAGATGCTCCAACTCGAGGTCGGACAGAAACCTGCGCACGTTGTGTCCCTGCGCGTACTTCTCGAAGGCGTCCCGTCCGTGCTGGATGAGCGCTTCCAGCGCCAGCCTCTGGTCCTCGCTGTAGAAGAACTCCGGCTTGGACTCGTTCGTCCGCAGGTTGACATTGTGCTCGTCCAGACACTGGACCTGAGACAGAGCCATGCTTTCGGAAAGGAAAAAAAAACTTTCCCCGTCTTTGAAGCAATTTACAGTTTATCAAAAAAAAGATCAAATAATCGATCAGGGAAAGGAAAAAAGAATCCGTTTTCTTTCTCCCCCCGTTAAAAAAAGCACGTGGCTCAAAATAGATGATTTGCACCAGTAATTTGAGCAGGACGTCGTATATTGCGATATCATTCTGTGCGAACCTCACTTTACCACATCAGTCTCCTAAGTTTCTTAACTCCGATCTCATGCTACACGTTTCTGATGCCGATGATGCGGACCAGGTAACAGGGCACACCTCAGTCACATGACACCAGGGAATCCTCCCCGGTCCCCGTCCCGTGGGACTCCCCCCGCAATCCGGTAAACCGGCTAAAAACTTTTTTTCCTCCAAGACTTTTCCGCCTAGAAAAAAAACCCCACCGCGCAGTTTAACGGAAAATAAACGCAAGTAGGTTTTCAGTCGTATTAATTATTAATCAAAAGTATTAATAAAGTACAAGGAGAGATCAGTTAAACTAGAAAACGGGTAGCACTGGAATTTCGACAAAGAACAAGCATTAATTAATACAAACTATGGCTTTTTAAATAGAAGGAACTAACCTCTGAGGTTTAAATGAGCCTTCAGCTTATATTTATATTCCATAAACACGATTTCGGTTAAAACAGACAAACCGCCGGACCCCCGCCGGTGAATGGAGTCTACCGTCTGGCGGAGCGCTGAATAATGACTTGTGCTCGCCAGCAGCCGGGGGAAGGGGCGGATCGCGAACTTCCCCTTCGCCAGTGGAAGTAAGCGCAAACGTGGGCGGAAATTGGCGTTCGAATCCGGTTCCTCGAATGATCATCACGTTAAATGGCACAAAAAAAGGCCTGGGCAACATTACATGTTTTTATCCACATCCTGTAAACGGTGATCCCAACGCCTTGTGTGTTTCACTCATGGATAGCGCGTTATCTTCATAGTCCCTAATGTTGGGAAACGCGTTTGCAATGCAGCAAACCACCAGGCCACATGCTTCTGCGCTATAAAAGGACAAAGACCTCGTGGAGATGGGAATGACTAAACCAGCAACTTCCTGCCATAAAAAGCATACATCCGCAATTGTTTCTAAGCTGCTAGATTCAGAACATGGATGTATACTGGATGTATATTTACAAACATCAATTCCTGTAATTCTTTCTGTTTTACCTACAATAATATTGCATTTTAGTATGTTACATATTTTCTGTACGGTAATAATATCTTTCCTTGCCTGTTTGCTTCCCGTCCTGATCTGTGTCCTGTTTTTATGGGCACAGATGGAAATATATAGGCCGACCTTTCCCACATACAATAATAAGCTGGGTTCTGTTTGTGTATCTTTTATATAAAAACTCATTAGCAAGCCTTCCAACCCCAAGTTCAACAGTGGACAGTTTTGCTTTGGGTTTTCCTGGAAACTGGGCAGCATTCGGTGTTGAGGTCATCGACAGGGGAATCCCTGTTAATGATTTTTGAATCCTTTTTATAGGGATCAGGCTCTTAAGGAAGAACAGAAATCACCTCGCTTTCAAATCTGTCACCACTCTAATAAAAATCCATACACTCCTTCACAAGTCCAGGCTGACTGTCGCTTTTTGTTTTTTACTGCTGTCATTCTTAATGCCGTGTTTAGTCAGGAGAGGTGACACACGAGATGCACATGTGTGCGCAAAGTCGTTCGTGACGAGGGCGGCTGACTGTTTGGCATTTGGGAGGCTCCTGACGTACAGGGAGGTTTCACAAGTGCCCGCGAGTCGAGCTTCAGGGCATCTTCGGGGGAAGAAGTACGCTATGGATCTGCTTGGCTGGAGCTGTAGCTCGATAAGTACGCCGCTGTTCTGGACTGGGCTTCTGAAATACGATGCCGTGCGAGGAAATGGTAACAAAGTATTTAACTGGTATTAACATTTCTCATGATGCCGGTCATCAGTGGGCATTGCACTCTAGTAAATAACGACTACTGTATATTATGTAAAAAGTATGCGGAATATTATTTGCATTTGCATACCATGACAAAGAAAAAAAATAAATCTTCACTGGCTGCATAGGTGTTAACTGACTTTTACATCCATATTTAAGAGCCCAGTTTCTTACTGGTTCCTTAATGCTGTTGTCTTCATGCAGCACCAGTACTCACCCAGTTCTAACTAGCTGCCATTTGGAGCGGGTGATGGTGGTTCTTTTTCAGAACAGCCAGGTCTTGAAAATCCAAGAATATGTTAGACGCATGTTAAAATAAACACAACCCCCCCCCCCCCCACACACACATACACACACACTCATCTCTCAGACTGAAAGGGAATTTTTGCTGTTTGTGAAGCACCAGTCCTGTTGGCACCATTCTCTTGTTTCTAAAAGTTTGTACTTGTCAAGTTCCTTTGTGCGTGTGTGTGTTTTTTTTTCTCTTCTCAAATAACAGGCCAACTTCTTGTTTCTGATGCCAGTCATTAGGTGTCATTAGGGAGCCCGGACAATTTGTCCCATGCACATTGTCACTGCTGCAACAGGGCCAGCGGCTGAGGGGAGGACACGCAGTGACACACGGAGTCTCCAAAAAGTGTTTTGCGTGTCGTTTAGTCAGCATCCCTGCCGGCACGCCTGACTCACCTCTGGCCTTCTTTTTAACCCTTTCCCGGTCAAGCTTCTCTATATAATTTCACTTCACATACGGATTGCGTAATATTGTTAGGTTGTTGGTTTCTCTGGAAGATGTCATGGAAGAGTTGCTCCAGGTCTACTTACACTCATACCCGTGCGACTCCTCCACACTTGCATATTTGTATTTGCTGTTTGCCTTGCTAGTGCATTGCTTTGGATAAGAGCGTCTGCTAAACTAAAGATAATGTGACTGTAAATTTATTTGGGGGGGGGGCCCAACAGCCCTGGCAATACCTCTGCACTGTTATAAAAACTGTACCAGTTTTGTGCCTTTGAGGGTACAATCACTTGTCACAGGCTGAACCCTTAAGGGTCTGCCAATTGTACCCTTACCGGTAGATAATTGTACCTTTTACTCTAATTTAGTCTAGTTTAAGAAGCAAATTGGTACTCTTTTTTCTGAGTGTGCGTGACACCCTTTATGGCTTTGACCGTTTGCCCTGAGCATCATCTTCGCAGCCAGAAATGGAATCACAGGGGAAGGACAGGGGCAGGAGCGAGTCTCCTCCCCCTGAGCCATCCTAAGGCGGGCCTGGCCATCTCAATACTAACCTGGCGCTTGGAGATCCTACTTGATCCTTGGTAATGTAACATGATTCCTTAGAATGACTATTAATCACAGTTGTCATAATAAAAATAATTGCACAAATACTGTACCTATATTTCTGGTCTTGTGCTTTGTGTATTGAGCATTTTTAGGTTGATACATGTGAGTTTCTATATTTGTCCTTTATTTAACCTTGTCTGTGCATATTGTATGCGCTATTACTGCTGACTGGTTTACTGCTAAATGACATTTTGCTGCCCTATGCAGTAATAGTAAAGATTCTTATCTTATCCCATACCGCTACTTAGTTATTCATACTTAGTTATTCATATTTTAATCCATATTGTGCCTATTGACCGTGGCTATCTGAAAGCTGGGAAGTCCCCATAGGCATCCCACAGCCAGTGTGGAAGTGTTCCTCTCTGCCAAACAAACGGCAAAACTGGGAAACCGAACCTGTCTTGCAGAAATAGAATGTTTTTAAACGGTAAACAGCAAAGCGAGACAACCAGACAGGCTGCCTCATTTAATGGATGCAGAAGAAGACAGTAAACCTATTGCCCGCGATCCGGTTTTGCGGGCATACTTTGCGACTGAGTCACCCGGTTCGAACCTGACACCGCTGAAGGCGGGAATACCTGATCCATCGATGTAGGTGTGTGGCTTAAACATGAGGAATGTTTTCAGCTTCGGCAGCAACAAAGGAAATGTGATCGATTTATTGGCATGAAAGACCGCGCTCGCTCCTCTGCGTGATAATAACAGGGTGTAGTCCGAGGTGGGGAGGTATCTGTAGGCGGTACGGTCTGCGTCGACTCTTTAAAAATCCCCTCTCGCACCTTCAGTCATTAGCTACATAATTACAACTATAGAAATTACAAATTAAGGGTTTTCACTGCCACCAAAATGGAACATTTATGCAAGTATTCCATAATCAGACTCGGGGTCGTCACCTATTTAATGGCAACGTTTTGTACCCTGTTACCCGTCTCTCCAAAAGAGCTCCGTTAAATGCGACAGCGAGTTCCATAAAGCAGTAAACATAAGAACAACCACAGCATAAGCTTATAAGCATGAAAATGATTAACGACGAATGAAAAAGGCCCTTAGACCTTATACCAAGTACAGGAAAGAAAATCTAAGTTTGTTTGGGGCAGGCTTTGATGGGGTTTTTTGTGCAGTTTCGGGATTAAAAGCTCACAATAATATCATGCATAAGAGCTGAAGTTAGGTATTTGGCTTTGTGGTAACAACAAGAGAATGTGGCGGTAGTTCTGGACATTAATCATGTGTTGATTACAGGCTTAACACTTGCATCTTAGTCATTTTCAGAAGCGGCACCCACTGAGTCTGATCATGTGAATTATCTGGCATGTTTGGGCAGCTATTATTTTATAGCATTTGCCGCAATTTATACTGCAAGATATCTACCAACATCTTTCATAATAAGGTTACTGTTCCACGGCGCACCATCCTTCCACGGTATGCTCTCAATCCGCGGTCTCCTGTGTCACGGTTTCATCTCAGGCATCTGAAACCATCTTTCCTGCAAAAATCTCACTCCAGTCATCTTCCAGCCACAACTGGATTGTGTGCTCTTTGGTGATGCTGCCGGTTTTCAGAGTATCATCAACCTGCTGAGGTAATCAAAGAGTTCCTCCCAGATGAGTTACTGCCTGGGTCAGCCCCTCTCAGAAAAACATGACAGGCTGTAAGGTTTCAACACACCTGCATTTAGCTAGTCTATCATTGCAGGCATCAGAGGTATTTGTCACCTAGAAACACTAACAGTCAAACAATTATCTGTCTGTGACTTTCAGAGGCTTTGCCATCTGGATTGCTGCGGTGATCCCGAGTGATGTACCTCAGGGTGCTGGGTTCAGGTATTTGGAGTCCTGTCTCCTGGATACTTCCCATGTATTAGAGAACTGCTTAATCTATGAGATTTCGCCCAAGAAGCCATCCTCGGCTTCACACAAAGCTTTCAGTTGATGTAAAATTGTAGACTGAAGACAGGTATTTCCGTGGGTCACGGGAGTTAAAACCGTAGACGGGGATGTGCAGACAGCAGATATGCCCGACTGGTTTTTGAACATTATGAGATTAGGCGGGTAGATTAAGAAACAATATAATATCTTTTGCAGGGAAATCTGCAGGCTTACGTGAAGCGCAGGAAAAATTGTGGGACAAAAATGTAAACACAAATAATGTCGTTTGTTTATGCTTATAAAAACGAGGCATTCATAACAGAGTCCGCATGAAGCTGTTATCAGCTGATCAGTCATACTTGCGTGAGTCTTGACAATGCATTCTGGGAATTGATAGGTCCCTGCAGAAATTACTGGCATTCCTGCCAATTTCTTCACTCTGTAGGTGTAGTAGAACAGATAAGTTCGGTTGGGATAGGCTTGGCTGGCGTCCATTTGGTTGGGTTCTGTGCTCTCGCTGCAAGGTGGAAAACTTAACAGCCTTTTGGCTTTTTATGAAGGCAGGCTGAGACTGGTAACAGCCTGGACTACTTGGCTGTTCTTGTGAATTGCGATTAGGAAAAAAAAACTACTTAGCTATTATTATGAGGTATGAAAAATCAATATTTAAGGAGGGAACTGAATATGTACCGCTCCAGGGTTTATAAGCAGTTTGAAGTGTAATTCTAAGACTGGCTTGCTGTGGCAGGGGAACAGACACAATGCATAATGCGTTTTGATTTTGATCTTGGAGACCTGAAGGCTCACAACAAAATGATCGTTAACTCTGCCAGGGTTTTCATACACAAGTGACTCATTGATTCAGCGTGCCTTGTTTCCCTCTGCTGGATGATGTGTTCATTACAGTTAGTACAGTTGCGACATATAGGCTACACATTCAGTGTTTCGCAAACCCGTCCCCAGGGACCCCCGGATAGGCCACATTTTTGCTCTCTCCCAGCTCCCAGAAACACTACAGTATACATCACGGTGAACTTGAATCCTATTACTGGAAGTCCGCTTCCTATTACAGGAAATACGACCTATCAAATATCAAAATAACGCTTATTGCTGTGTTAAATATATCTTAATACACATTAAATTTTCAATCGCATAGTTTTTGTTAATTTATCCCATTTATTATATAAACTGTTACTTTGATGACATTATATGCCAGTTATCTACAACAGAAAACAAGGACAGTCCTACACGTGCGAGGAAATTGTTGATTAGTTGATTAATAGTATCTTCAGTTTATCCAAAATGTAAGCAGATAATTGCCATATTTAAGGTACAACATAAATTGGAGGTACACTCCTTCATAACCAGATTCACCCAAACACTAAAATAAATAATTATTTTATTTTTCCTAGTTTTTTCATCGATTCCTCTACTAATTACAACTATATCTATATATCTATATCTATATATCTATCTATATATCTATAAATAACTTTTACTAAATCTTTTACTTTCATCAGGAGTTTTATAATGAAAGAGAATTTCCCCACGGGGATTAATAAAGTAAATTCTGATTTCCCAAGAACACCATCTTAAATCTTATTTCTTTAATTGTGCTTCTTTTCCCCAATAAATCTTGCACTTAATTTTCTCGAGAGAGAGGCACATCTTCTAATTTACTGAAACGTATTTAAAAGATTCATTCAATAGAATTAGCAGAATAACACATTTAGAAATTTTAACAGCAGATGTCAGACCTGAAAAGCCAGATCGCCGTACCATAAATCGAAAAGCCTACCTTTTCCCCACACACGTTGATTCAGCTAAAGACTCACTTTGGCTTAATGTCTGGATTGTTCTGGAAGGTTACGTCTCTCAGTAACCACATGCCTTGATAACGATGTGTCTTGCTGCCATCTGCTGGACATTGTGTATATTACACTTGGAATCACCCTAACCATCCACCGTATGATACCCCTGCGACTAGGCAGACAATGTAAAGCAAAAGACACAGGGTCAAACAATTGCCAGGTTTCCTGCAAGGCCACTCCCGTAAGTATTTCGTATGACTGGTTAGCTGCTCAGATTCTCATGTCCAGCAAGGGTGTTCCTCACCCCAGGCATGGACCTGGGCAGGCCGGTTCAAGGGAAACAGTGTAGCAGGTTTTTTAGAAGGTAACATGACTACTTGAATAACATGACGATGGAGGGAGTTACATTACAAGCTGTGACGTTTTTTTTTTTATATTTGGCTGTTCTTTAATTTTACTAAATACTGGGGTATTTTCATATGTTTCATCAAAATTGTCACTCCACACCTAAATGATCGTGGGGTTCTGTTCCTTCCCAATCTCTGTGACAGTACATGCTTATGTGACTCTTTCCTGGGATACTGCATACAGGAGCCAACACAGCACAGTAAGCTTTTGGCTTACACTGGCACTACGCGCCACAGTAAGCTTTTGGCTTACACTGGCACTACGCACCACAGTAAGCTTTTGGCTTACACTGGCACTACGCGACACAGTAAGCTTTTGGCTTACAGTGGCACTACGCACCACAGTATGCTTTTGGCTTACACTGGCACTACGCACCACAGTAAGCTTTTGCCTTACACTGGCACTACGCGCCACAGTATGCTTTTGGCTTACACTGGCACTACGCGCCACAGTATGCTTTTGGCTTACACTGGCACTACGCGCCACAGTATGCTTTTGGCTTAC
>JAODKN010000045.1:15835966-15856866 GCA_026774425.1 Petrocephalus zakoni
TTTTGCCTTACACTGGCACTACGCACCACAGTATGCTTTTGCCTTACACTGGCACTACGCACCACAGTATGCTTTTGCCTTACACTGGCACTACGCACCACAGTATGCTTTTGCCTTACACTGGCACTACGCACCACAGTATGCTTTTGGCTTACACTGGCACTACGGTTCTGCATACATTCCCCTGCTACTGTGTTTGATTATTCTAGAATTTACAACGTCCTTTGTAGCATTATTAGCATTTACTAGACAAGAGGCAGCCCCCAGGCTGGAAGCTAATAATAATTCTTACAATACAACGAATACTAGCAAGGAAGTAATTGCAGTTTGCAGTTTATGTAGTAAATTTGAAGGAAACGTGACAAAATAACAAGTCCTCCATTGTTTACGTACATGCCTTGGGGACAGAGGACTGTGACTGTCACTTATGACGCCCCCCCCCCCCTCCCCGATGCATCAGCCAATCAGAGGCTGCCATCTGTCTATTCCTTGAAATGTCTCAAGGGTCCAAGGAACTGCTGTCAGCTCAATGTTCATCTCCCCTCCGGGGAGGTCCAGCTAGGCAACCTTCAAAGCTGACGTCATCCATACTTCCAGTCTCTGAAGCTGATGTCCTGAGCATCCATGCAAATCTGTATATTTAAACATGTGAATACATTTCTTAATTATCATTATGAGGGTACAATAAAGATATGAATGGGCCAGTTTTGCCCTCCTCAATGGCCCTGAACAGTCACATTCATTTTAACTTAATTGTTGAGTTCCTACTGTAGCTTGTACATAATTACAACTGTCTGCTAGGCTTAACAACTTAAATACATGTATTGTGTGCATTTTTATTGTCTGTCCTGCTTTGTCTAATCAGTTTGGCTTTTTGTTTTTTTATTTTTAAACTGTTATTAGAGGACGAGTTCAGTCTTCCCAACAATTATAGGAAAAGAAATACACCAGGTTGATTATTTTTTGTAATAATATTTTGCATTTAAATATACCAACACATGTTTATCATGACTATGTCAGTATTGCATTTTGGGTTGTTGGATTCTGGGTCTGTTTTTGTGGCCGTGACATACTAAAAATACAGTTTGATGGAAATCATGCATTTTACTATACCATGTACCCTTCAGGTATGCTTTGATGTTTGTGCCCTGTGATGGATGGCATCCCGTCGAGGGTGCTGCTTTGGGATACGCTCCAGGACCCACCGCAACCCTGAGCAGGATAAGCGGCTCTAAGATGGATGGATACCTAAACTGTACAGTGCTGCCCCCTAAAGGTAGGCATTAGCAAATGGTCTTTTAACTATTAAACAAATAGCCCCTTCTCTAGAGAGACTCCACCCGAATAAGATTAATTAACTACTGACCGTCGTATAAGGAAACTACAACATAATTATTACAGCCTCATTTCGGTAAATGATTTGATCTTAGTACCTGACGTACTATACGCCTTAATGACTATTATTCAAAATTAACATTAGGGGGCTACTAAGTGCACACGCTTAAATTAGCTCGTATTAATCTTTATTTGGCTAATTCGTAGCTATCTAACATACTCCCTCGGCACAGTATGTCTAAATTCCTCATTTATCTGATTTATGACGTATTGCGTCATTTTATCTTATTGGCTGTTGAATTAAAAAATGGCATATTCAAATAATAAATGAGAACGATTTCAATACGGCTGGGCTTGATTGCTAAATTGTAAATATTTCAAATACTTTTCTCTCCGGCATGTATTTATTTTTGGACCTTTGTTCACACCTAGCTAGGAACTTTTGTTTATTCTATTGTACAAAAGAATGCTTCACGCAACAGAGAGTAGGGCACGCATTGGAAAGGGCGTGTTTGCACCGTGAAATGCCTGCATACAGTAAGTCCGACTGCGAGCGGCTGGCATTGGGACACGACGCACATTGTGTAACCCCCCCGGTGACGCCCTCTGATCTGGCGAAGTCACAATAGATTAATATTTCCCTTAAGTATCGCCAGATCACGACGGACACCAGATCAAGCTCATAAATAACCATGCCAATATGTATTTCAGTTGGAAATATATATAAAAAAATACTTTCAAGTCAACTTACAGCCTAACAGGTGAAGAGAGCTCAGAAGCGGTGCGAATAAGTAATATTCCTGCGACTGTGTGTGGGATCACAAAGAATGGAAGTTGTAAGTAATATTTAATATGCATTTAATATGACATCGAGTCATTCGTATGGCACGTGGGGGGCAATGTATGACGGCTGATGCAAGAGAGACGTTAGGGATTTATTTGTATAATTTGAAAGGACCCCTTCGAGCAGCTGTATATATATATATATATTTGGGGCAGGGTTTATTATTATTATTATTATTATTGATAATAATAATAATAATAATAATATTTTGGCAGGTACCGAACACCGTGGCGTTCCCCCGTGTGACAAAGTGCCCCCGGGGCGGTGAGGCGGCATTCTGCGGGGCCCGAGCGCGCGGCCCCTCCCCGAGCGCGCGTCCGCCGGCGCGCGGCCCCTCCCCGAGCGCGCGTCCGCCGGCGCGCCATGTTGGATGGTGTGGGTGTCGCGGCTGCGAGTGCGCGGAGGATCCGGGAGACGTGCGGGGAAGCTCGGCCGGCCGCGTCGGCTCGCCACACGCTGCTCTCACCGCCCCGGCCCCCCCGGCCCGGAAGCCCCCCAGCGCAGGACCCGCGCCTTCGAGTTCCTTCTCCCGCCCCCCCCCGCGGTATTTCCCGAGCGAAAGCCCGAAGTTACGGCCGGCGTCTCGGCGCCGCGGAGCGCGGCGCGCTGGTAAGTTATCCGGGGGGGGCGGACCGGGAAACGCCGGGCTACTTCGGCGCCGGCGGCCTAGCGACACCCCCCGCTTCCCGGGGAGCGGCGGGCCACTTAGCGGGCCGGCGAGCTGCTCCGGCGCCGGTATTCAACAGCTTGCCGGCCGCGGCCCCCCTCCCAAAGTGCCGCGTCCAACTTTTCCGCTCCGGCGGCCCCCGCCTGCCCGGTTAGCCGCCCCGCTAACGGCTACGCCGCTAACTTCTGCACCGGAGCGGCGCCCCCCGGCCCCCCGGCTCTCCGCCCGAACTCCCCCGGTCTCTCTCAGGTTCCGGGTGGGGTTGGCGACCCGCATCCATTGTCCTGCCCGCGTTTGACCCCCCCAGGCGCCCCGGCGCATTGTCTGCGGAGCCCCTCCGTGGCCCGGGGGGGGGGACAGTGGTTCGGGGGGCCCCGTGGCCCCCGCACTGCGCGCCGGGCAGCGCCCCTGGATGCGCCCCGCACTCATTGAATTCCCTGTGAGGCTCTTTGTTGTCAGTGCCCGGCCGGGGGGGGTTGGGTTTGGGGCTGGGGGGGGATTAATCTGCCCGCACGCGGAATCAGATTAACACTTCATGATACGTGCGTCCTCCTCCTCCTCTGATCTTGGGAAGCGAGACCTGCTGGGGGCTTTATTTCACCCCCCCAGCCTTTCATTTGCCTCTGTAGCTTCTGCACATTCCTGCCTGGTATCTGACCCCCTACTTGTGCTCACCTCAGGGAAGTCGGTGAGCTTGTGTGACAGAACCGGCTGGGTCGCCCCTAGTCGGTGCCTGCAGTGTCTCCTGTGTTATGTAAGCTGGCGGTTATCTACATGGGGGGCGGCTGTAACCTTCAGGGCTGTCCCACGGCTCCCAGTTGGTCTGGTTTGCGAACTTTGCTCTGGCGTCAGAGTGTCCACTGGCGGGTGGCCCCCGGTAGACGGGCATTCGTGGCTGGTGGTTCCTGGCTGAGGTGTGGCGGCCAACCTCTCCGCCTGTACGGCTCGCCGATCTTGGTGTGGGGGGCCCGGTTTTGCGGTACGTTACACGCTACAGAACAGATGTGTGCTGCTTTCGGGCGTCTGAGATTGTGTGCGATGCCCCGTAGTTATAGGTCTCATGGGAGAGTTGGCACTCTGTTGTCAGTTCTGTCTGCAGTGCTTCAGTGCAGGGAAGTACAGTAGTAGTACCGGCCTGGCCAGTCAACTGCAGATTGGCAGGCTCTGACTTTGTTGGCTGTCATATGGGTTTCCGTATTTTCATTTGCTTTTTGCATCAGTGTTATGAATGCAGTCTAATATCAAAAATGAGGAAGTGAGTGACATTGTGGTTATAGTTTGCACCTCATTCTCACAAAGCTTTTTTTTTATTTAAGCATATGTTTTATTAAATATGTTTTATTTACCTGGTAAATGAATGATTTCGTTTTCTTTGGTGAAAAAAGCAGAGTACTGGCTTAGGGCTGTAGATGTGAAGGTGGTTAGGATGGGAACTTCTGCATGAGGTGTTTTAGTCGAACGCATTTGTGTTTTTTTTTTTCTTTTGACCTCCATGTTTGTTCATCGATGCATTTCTGCTGATTTTTGGACACCAGGCTCAACCTCAAAAGATCAGTGACTTTATTATTAGTTTATATATGGAAATATACTAATTTCTGTTGTTGTGGTTGAGAGATTACACGATGACGATGGCTTACATCACAGAAACAGTTTTTCATGTTGATGCTTAGCTGTTGGTGGCCTGGAACCCGTGGGAGCGATTCTTCTTCTGTCGTCCTAGTGCCGGAATTCTCTGCTCTTATGAACTCCGTGACATGGACTTAAACACAAGGGCCGTTGATGTTTCTGAAACATCTCTTGTCTTTGATGTCCTATATTTAGCCTTGATAGGAGGGTCACCTCCTACAGCCTTTAGGTGTGTGTGTGTGTGTGTCTGGTGGGGGGGAGGGACAGCTCCTGTGACACACACTTCTGTGCTTGGTCAGCTTTGCCTGTACCATCATGGGCTGATGCTGTATCCAGTAACTTAATTTGACACCCTTTCAAATATTTCCCATTGCATATGCATATTCACTCCGTTGAGCCGCCTGGCACTTAGTCGGGTCTGTGACTGTTAAACGGCGAAATCCATCGAAAATGTCGACACGCTTAGACCTTGTTTTCTGTAAACATGTTGAAGCGGATGGGTCCTCCAGCTGTTTCACATAGAGGCATGACGCGCTGTGACGCCGTTTTAACCCGGGAGATTTATGCTCTTTCCAGATTTCCTTATTTAAATGTCCTGTTGGCAGAAAAGTCAGCCTGTTTGTTTGGGCGGTGGGTGAGATGAAAAATGGCAGACTTCACATCTCCAAACAGTTTTTCCAGGAGAAATGTTTGTAGATTTATTAAATAGTTTCTGCTAAGGTAGGTTTTTAGGCTTTATAGTCATTAAGCTGCATTCCTTCTTAATGGTAGCCTGTTCAATTAACATTGTTATACTCGGTCGATGTTAAAGCTGTTTGATTGTTTTAACAGGAATCCAGTTTGCAGCATATCTGCTGGATTTCTACCTTAGAGAAGTGGGAGATGTTCTGTTCCGGAAATGCTGTTAAGAAATTGCTTAATGGGTGCATTGGCGTCAGAGTTGACTTGCACGGTGGTTTTGCGCACTGGGTTGAGAGTTTCATGAAGTCCTTCTCTGTGGTTATCACCTCCTCTCCCATCCATGCTTGCTGTTTCAATTTCTATCCTTAGCAGCTTAGAGCAGCCGATACGACAGGACAGAGATCTCGTTTGCCATGTGATTTCTGAACCGTGCCGGGGGAAGGAAAGGTTCTGGCCCATTCCTGAAGGCCCTCGTCTGAAAAGCCCAGTCAGGACTACTTCCTGCGTAGTGCCCACTTTTTGGAGACGGGCGGCCCTGTACGAATCAGCAATTGGGCCCCTCGATTTGACTTTGTGTGCAGTTGTGAATTAGTGCCCGCGGGGGGATGTGTGGATGTCATTGGTGTGTTTGCTTCCCACTCGCCCTGGTGGGGGAGAGGAGCAGGCCTGTGAGAGCCGGCCCTGTCTTCCCGTCGCGCGGTGGGGCCTGAATGAGTGATTAAAGCAGCAGATGTTTAATTAGGGCCCCTCAGTATTCATCTCTATGCTGGCCCCTGGTGTGGGGTGGGGGCAGCAGTTGGTCTGGAGGGGAGGGGGGGGCACTTTGGTCACCCCACAGGACACAAGGAGTCACATTTCGGAGCCCTTTCATGAATTTACGGCATGTGCCAAGTTGTTTTGTGGACTCCTGTCCACCCCCCACCCCCCCCTTCCTCTGGCCCCTGTTCAGGAGAACAGGAAGTGCTGCCCCCACACAGCTCCAGAGGGTCTGCTGGACCTGTTCTGGGGGGGGGGGGGGTGGCCCAGAGACAGCAGGTGGTATAGTGGTTAAGGATTTTCGCTTGTGGTCAGAGATTGCATGGAATACTAATGAATGTATATCTGTCAATGTGCATTTAAAGTGAATTCTAGTAAATGCAAGGAAAGATCATTAGATAGCTGGTGTAGGCGTGCAAACCCAGGGATGTTGTCTGAACTCCAAATCACAGAACAGTTACGTAGAGTTCACGGCCTCCTAATCATGTAGCTGGTCCCGATGGGAGACGTGTGATGGGGTTCTCTCATTGGGGGAGCTTTCAGTGCGGTTTTATTTAATGCAACGGCTGCAGTTGCATGGAAAGGATACAACTGTAAGAACCGGTTGAGCGTTTTGCTCGTCTTTCACCTGTGAGCTTCCCGTCAAGCTGGTGACTGAAACGGTCAGCAGAAGTAGATGGGGTGCAGGTTCGAGAGCAGCCTGCTGAGTGAATAGATCGGTCATTTGATGACGGATGCAGGTTTCCTGTGTACTGGAGCGGATTCGGTTACTATAGTAACTGTCGCCGTGGTTGCTTTTAGCTTCTTGTCACTTTAAGAATGAATGAGGGCAAACGCATCGCATGCTCTCAGCTGGTTTATGGGATTTAATTACGTTGCGGTGTGAGGAGTGAAAGATGGTGCGACTAATGACCAAAAAATCACCATCGGGACCAAGCCGTGCATATAAAGTCACATCTGGTTAGCGCTGAAATTTGCCTGGATAGATGTGAGCAGTTTAATTTGAATAATGGTTCTTTGGAATCGTGCAGTGATTTAGGAAATGAGTAAGTTGGTCGTTTTTCATTTCAGTAATGTTGAGTAGTATTTAAATATCAACTGTGAGTTATAGAATATTTTTGTGGTGATTACTAAACGTATATTCAGTTATAAGAATTCCATTACTGTTTGCGTTCTGCGAGGTGCTGTGTGTATCTGTCATTCTCTGAATAATATTATTTTCCCCTCTCCTAAAAGGTCTTGAGTTTTTACTCATGGAAACTGTTGGTGATTAAGCTTTAAACACCTTTAGCAGCCTCTTTGCTTATCTGAAGTGGATCGCGGCCGCCTTTGTCCACTAGCTTTTGAAGTAGAACCCAGTGTCTGCTATTGGTTGGATGCCCCAGCATGTGGGAGTTGTGTGGGTATCAGCTACTGCTAACGCGAGTCCTACTCCTCCTTCAGCCCATCTTTGCCACAGTTTAGTGGCATGGTGGATGTTTATCATGCATGTGCACTGTAGACTTGCCAAGAGTGAGGTATTGTAGCCTCTTGTTTGTGACATTCCTGGATGTAGGGCTTTGGGTATCGTAGCTGGAATGCCCCGTGCCCTCTCTTTCTACTGCTCTTCAGGGGTAACCTATATGCTCCCGGTTATGGGCTGGCCGTGACCCGTCGCCTCTGCTTTCTGGCCGTCAGGATAATCTGGCGACCGAGAACTGAGTAAAATCGAAAGACGCGATTCTGAGTTGCGTCTATGTTCTTTCAGCGGTTTGTTCGACTCGACGGTTTCAGTAGCATGATTTGCCATTCGCTGAGTTTCAGGTAAAGGCAGGCGGTTGAATTATTACTTTATCCTTCCCCCATAAAGGAGACTTTGTTGCTTGGCAGCAGCACTGGTCAGAGCGGTTTCTCGTAATGGTCTCGGGGGTATAAAGCATATGAGATGCTTCCTTTTAATGACATGGTCCCCTTTGCTTTGCTTTTTCAGCTTCTTGTTTTGTTAATCTGTTCTGACGTTCTGTTTTGCTCTGTCGTCTTGCAGGTAATGGCAGAATTTTCAGTATTCCTGAACTTTTCTCTGTGGAAATGTTCCTGACAAGCTAAAGCCAGGACAACCACGGAATATAGCTGTAAAGGATTTGGAAAAACAAAAAAGGATTTAATAGAGACTGTTAAGGAAGACGACAACGTTTTGATATAAACGCGCCCCCCTCCCCTTCTTGGAACAAACCCTTGAGACGTCTAACTTTCTCCCCTGAGCGCATCCCTGGTAACCGCAACTATGCCGAGCTCAACCATCCGGAGGCAGATGAAGAACGTGGTGAACAACTACACGGACGCGGAAAAGAAGGTGCGTGAGGCCACCTCCAACGACCCGTGGGGCCCGTCCAGCTCGCTGATGTCGGAGATCGCCGACCTCACCTACAATGTGGTGGCCTTCTCGGAGATCATGACCATGATTTGGAGGCGTCTCAACGACCACGGCAAGAACTGGCGACATGTGTACAAGGCGCTGACTCTGCTGGACTACCTGGTGAAGACGGGCTCGGAGCGCGTGGCCCTGCAGTGCCGCGAGAACATCTTCGCCATCCAGACGCTCAAGGACTTCCAGTATGTGGACCGCGACGGCAAGGACCAGGGCATCAACGTGCGGGAGAAGTCCAAACAGCTGGTGACGTTGCTCAAGGATGACGAGCGGCTCAAGGGCGAGCGCTCGCAGGCGCTGAAGACCAAGGAGCGCATGGCACAGGTGGCCACCAGCGTGGCCAGTGCTCCGTCTGGCTTCGGCCGCGGTTCCAGTCAGCCCAACCTGTCCACCAGCTACTCTGAGGAATATGGCCGCTCCGAGGGCTCGCCCGCCTCCTACCACGGCTGTGAGTGCCTTGTACCGGCAGCTGGCCGGCCCCTCGTCTACGTCCGCGGCTCTCTCTGCATTTAGATTTGCGGTTTTGTGTTTTGCTCTGTCGGACCTTTTGTTTCCCAGTGCCCCGTACGCCTGGCAGGATATGAGCTGCCATTAGTCTCTTTGCTGGAAGTTCAGTAGTACTTCCTGGTTAGTGGAGTCTCCGCGCGGTAGCTTTCGCGCGTTCCACTTGGGGCGTCGCCCTTTCGCGTGCTGAAATGGCACCGGAACCTAGACACAGGCACTGTAAGCTACACAAGCGGACCTCCAGGAACCGCTTTGGCCCTTTAGGTGGATTTGATTGCTCGCTCACTAAATGCCGGCGCGCACACACACAGACACACACTCACCACCAGTGGGAATGCAGCAACATTCCTGATTTTCCCAGCTGACGTGTCTCTTGAGAGGAAGTGCTCTGCCCTCCCAACCTCCTGTGCCCCCCCCCCCCCCACACCCAGCAGGCATGTTTCCCGTGTGTCTCCCTCTAAAAGGGGCAGACAGTCAGTCCAGAGGGACCGAGCATTTCCTGAAAGTCTTTGCCAAAAGATTAGCGAATCAGTCTCGCTCACCGACTGACAATTTTTGCGAAAATGTAGAGAGCATGTGGCTGGCATGCCGGTGCTGCCAGTTTGGTCCGACAATGGCAAACTCCCGTGACCATAACAATGCCTGGTGTGGTTTCTATAAAGTTGTTTTGGTACAGCTTTTACTAATGTTGTGATTTACAGAGTACAAGTCCTGTATTTATGTAGTTATCATTATCCATTATTATTATTGTAATAATTAGTATAGTGCTTGCTTGGTCTGATAAACCTGAAGCTCAAGTCAATAATACTTTCACATTTATCAGAAACTGCTTACGGTTGTACCTGGACATTTGCTGGAAGCTCAGCCCAGCAGCCCTTGTTTCTAGTTGACTGACTGAATTCACCAATTGCTTTCAGTGTGTTTTGACATCGAAGGCTTGGCAGAATTTCGGCGATATACGGCACATGTACTCTCTGAATTTCCAGCATTGAGTGATTGCTTTGTCGCGGTAGGAGCTTTCTGTCAGTTTGGTGACCGATTCCCTCAGAAGCCCACACTCCCTTCCAGCGCCCTCGCTTTCAGATAAGCTTATTTTCTGTGACGCAAAGAATTTATTATGAATCGATGTTGCATTTTAAGGTTCCTGCCGATTCTCATGGGTTTTTGTCAACGGAGGGTTTCTTAAGAATTTTTATGGTAAACTTCAAATCAGAATCTTTTTGAATGTGATGTACAAAAGTACAAGGAATTTGTTTTGGTGTTGGTCGTGATCTGATGCGTGCAGTTAAAATTATACAAGCAGTACAAAAAACGAATAGAATCAGGGTTGTTTGTTTAAACCCTTTTATATATTAAGTACTTTTACATATGAGGAATTTACTTTGGGGTGTTCTGTACAACAAGGAAGGGCAATCAAGACAACAAAAGCTATATACATGAAAAAAGTAAAGCAAAATGATAGAGTAAAATTGGTGCATAAATATGAGAGAAATGAAGTTTGGGGTCTGTGCAAATTATAAAGGCAAAAGTATGAAACTCGCACATGGGTGATTGGATATGAAAGAGTGGTTTCAGGAACATGGCTAAACCAGGCTGATGGTGTTTTACGGCCGTGTCATTAAAGGGATGATTGTTGTAGACGTGTCCGATCTGTCGGCCATTTGTCTTGAGGCGTGCGTGAAGAAGCTCTGTGGTGTGACCTGCCAGCTGTCCCACGCAGTCTCGGAGTAACCCCCGCCCCCTGGTGTTTGTTTTGGGGCTGAGGCGTAGCCTGGCTGGGTGTGAAGCCTCTTCTCATAAATGTAGGCACTGGCATAGAAAAGGTTGTGTGGACTGCTGATTCATTATCAATTCGAAATGGGGGAGGAACGCCAGCGGAACAGGAGTGTCGACGTGGGAATTCTTCACATTCTGCTGGAGGTTTCCTGTTATTGTTCTTTCAGGGAAGCACAATGGAGCTTTTTTTCCCTTCCCTCCCTTAACCATGTTTTCATTCGCGACTTGGTCCTGAGGCAGAGCCGACAGCCCGGCCAGCTCTACCTTTTGTTTTTTAATTAGAAGTTGGTGGAGTTAATTAATTGAGGGACAGGCGCGCTGCTACAGGATACCGTTGGCTGGGTCAGGGTGGCGCTCGCATGCTGTATTCGGCACTCATCTCTGACTCACTGTGTGTGTGTGTGTGTGTGTGTGTGTGCGCGTCTGCGCACGGGCTCATCTGCGTGACTGTAGCTGCGGAGGAGACACAGCTGATTTGCGTGGGGGTGGGTGGGGGACTGTTATCTTATGACTGGCCAGCAGAATGTCGCTGTCATTCTCGCTGAAGCCCCAGGGACTCCCGTCAGCATTTTCCTGTCCATGATGTCAGCTGTTTCCAAGCTGGGGGCCACTTCGGTGTATCGTGTGTGTGGGGGGGAGGGGGGTGGTTCATCCTAATTCTGGTGCACCTGTCCTGGCCATGGAAAGATGATATTTTTGTATTCTTAGGATTGATGCCGGAGATATTGTCGTCTAAAATTACTGATAACCAGCTAACCGCTGAGCTTCACAAATCTGTAGTGAAACTGATGCTGGTGATGTTGCTTCGTAAGATCTCGTGAATACCAGCCACATCATATGCTGGCAGTGAGACGTCAGCGAAGCAGAGCCGACTTGGGAAACTGTAGTGGGGACTTAGCCGATGAGATGCCTCATCCTCCACTACGGAAAAGGGATCATCGTCCAGTGCAACATCTTCATTCTTTGAATAGTCATGTCCGTAGCTCTGGTGCCGCTTTTGAATATCGTGGTTAATCTAAATAGCAATATCGACTTATCGGACTGATGCCGATATCTTGATTTTCGACAAACCCCAGCCGATACCGATTTGTTAACACATCTTGTGCACCCTTAAGTACCATATTCGAGGAGTGAGCACCTCCCACCGCAAAGCCCCCCCGACCCACCCACCCATCGATAACCTTTCCGTTCCAGATCTCTGTGGGATACGTTCATGGTCTGCGCACATGTCTGGCACAGTGAGTTTGTGATCCCACAGGGAAGTGAGTAGCTCATTAGTGAGACATTAGCAATAAGTGCCCAGCCTAAGATGTAATGTACTAACTGCAGCCGCCGGCCTCATCGGCACTGAACATGGCTCGTGAGCAGTGGGGAGGGTCCGACTTGCTCCTCATCTTCCTGGGCATGTGCTGTATGTCGGGTGACTCGGGTGCGAGACAGTAAATTTGATGGGGCTTGCTGTTTAGCGACGCTGAGGCTCAATTATGGAAAATATGCACGTAGATTGGAAAGTTCTGGTAAATGCGCTCATTAAGGTTTGTTTACACTTTGGTGAGGTGGAGGTTGGGGGGGCGTGAGGTGAAAATGAGCTCTTCCAGGAATGTCAGCTTTGTGTAAATGTGGGAGCCGGGTGGGTGGCGTCTTGCTATGTAGTTTTACACTTAGTTGGGGGTGTAAACATCTTCTGAACCCCATCTGTGCCAGCGTCTGCTGGCTCTGTCCTTGCCTGCACTCACCCCCATGCAGGGGTGGGTCTGTTTCTGGTTGTTGTTCTGTTGTTGTAGCTAGTTAGCCCTTGAGCATTCAACATCCCTGGCCCCGTAAGTCTGCTATGTTCCGTGCTGCTCCTGTCTCGCAGATGTCTGTCATGTCTGCTGATTCCATGCACTCGGCCAGTAAATAAATTGTTTTAATGGCCTTAAAACGGCCACATTCCTGGCTGTAGCCATCCTGGGATATGAACCACAGTTGTGCTGCAGGTTCTATGGGCTTAATTCCCGCCAAGGGCCTATTTCCCAGCCGGTGGCTTCTGTGAAATCACACTGCTGTTCCCGAGGCTGTTTTATCAGCGGGAGCGTCACCTGTGTCCACTCGAGTTAACAAACGCAGGAGTTAAAAACCACCTGCTCCCCCCCCCAGATTTGGGTCAGAGAACCGCTGCCATCTCCTTGGACTGACGCTCTTGTGTGTGTGTGTCTCTCTCTCCCTCTCTCTCTACAGCCACGTCCCCCAATGCATCGTCGGAGCTGGAGCAGGCGCGGCCACAGACGAGCGGCGAGGAGGAGCTTCAGCTGCAGCTGGCGCTGGCTATGAGCCGTGAAGCCGCTGAGCAGGTACCCACGCGTGTCCGCTCACTACCGAAGTCGCTTAGCACACATGTGCATTTGTGTTCCATTTGTGTGTCGAAGCTGACAGCTCTTAGCCACTGAGTATCTCCGCCCCCTACACTTGAAAATATGTACGAAAACTGAAACAAACTGCTTTATATTTGTAGATAAACAGGTTTATGTGCTTTGCTACCGGCTCGGCCCATATTGTTTAGAAGGCTCATTTTTTTATGCAGAGTTGAGATGGAATTGTTGTGTTTGCCATTTGTATGAGTATAACAGGTATACTGGAATTTGTCCACCCTTCCCCATCCCAGCTGGCTTTTCCCCCTTCAAACTCGTCTACACACAGTCTGAGTTTAGGGTTGGGCCATTCGTTTGGGGCTTATGCGGTATTTCAGGGGTTAAGGGCCTCACTAAAGGACCTTATGGAAATCTGACTGCTCTGCTGAGCATGGGATTCGAACCAGTGACTTTCCGATCACAGGTGCGGAGTGCTAACCCACTGAGCATGGAATATTTTTAAACCTATAAATAACGGTGTTCAGGTTAAGGGCTTTGCTCAGCAGTGAAGCAGCCAGTTCCCTGGGAGTTGGGACCTTAGGCTTCTGTCTCCGGGCCCAATCTCCGGTCCGAGCCGGTCCAACCTGCTGCTTTCTCGCCTCACTGGCTCCAGTGGGGCTTTTCTGTGACCTCCCCTATGCAGATCTGCTCCATGCATGTGGGTCGCGTCCGGTTCCAGGAGGCCACGCGGCCATGGGTCGGGTGGTGTGTAGCGCTGTCGGTGCTGGTCGGAACAGGACACGCCAGCTGTGCAAGCGAAGGTTAACATTTTGGATGGGAGACGAGGCCCGCGTATATACAGGAAGTGTTTTGTTAATGATAAAGCCGGCTGGCAGGCGGGTGAGGAAGCTCTTAAGAATTTTTCCGCTGCCTCCGCGCACACGTTGCAGTTTGTTACCGTCGAGGTTGGGGCGGAGGGGGTTAGGCAGGGTGGAGAGAGAGAGAGAGAGAGAGGGCGCCCTCCGGCTGTGAGTGCAATGAGGCATCTGGGATGAGTTTCCTAATCGTAATAAGAAGCAGGTCTCAGCGCTTGGGCAGGAAAGCACCCATTCCTGAGGCTTGGAGGCTTGGGGGCTTGGCGGGGGGGGGTACCCTTGTTGTTTGAGACGCACCCCCAACAAAGGCTTCTGCTCGCAAAAGATGCCAAGGTGACTACTTACCCTTTCATTCCTGTTGAATCTGTCATTGTATCTTGGATGTTGATTAGCTGGAAAGAGCAGATGCGTTCCTGCCATTCCTGCCGGGGGGGAGATGGATGCAGTGTAGCTATGTGCCTGATGCACTTTAGAACTTTTTCTTAACCATTCCGGCACCCACTGCCCTTGTCACAGGAGGAGAGGGTGAGGCGCGGCGATGACCTCCGACTGCAGATGGCGCTAGAGGAGAGCCGCAAGGACTCTACCTCGACCAAAGTGGTGAAAAAGGAGGTGAGCAGACAGTCACACCGCACGGGTCCATGGGAGTCTTCAGACAATTTTGTGCTTTTTTTTTTTCCCTTTTAAATTTGAAGTTTATTCTATTACTTCAAATGCTTTAAAATAACATTCCCCGTCGTCTAGGCCCCAAAATGCTTTACCAGTAGTTTAGGACGGGACCAGGATCATAGATGGATGTACAGGCAGTTAAAGTTAACTCATTAAGATTTAAGTCACTGGAAAAAAGCCAGAACACAACAGGATGAGGAAGTGGGGAGGGGCCCTTGGGCTGTATGAGGGGGGAGTAGAAAATCTCTCGGGGTCCTGCCCCCCCCCCCTTTCCGGGTATGTGAATTTCATTCAAGTCAGCAGTGGTTTAGGATCAGGCATTATATGAATCAGCTAATATTAAGAGAAATTTTTATTGGGAATTTCCACGTCAATGGAAGACAGCTTCTGTGAAACGCATCATATTCTCTGATATGCTGAAGTTAATTTAACCCCCCCTCCCCGAAGAAAAAGATTTCAAGGCCTCTCCTGTTTTGTCATGTTTAAAGGGTCTTTAAATGGTCATGCTGTAATTACTGTCCTCCTTGCCCACACTGCAGGCCCTGCAGGCGTCCCTGATGGATTTAATGGACATCGTGCCGGATGCCTCTGCACCTGCTCCCAGATCGGACCCCTGGGCAGGCCCAAGTGCGGCAGCCGCGGTGGACCCATGGCAATCTTATGGTAAACTGAATGCCCCGCCCTCTCTCCGTCACATAGCTCCTCCCCCCAGCTGGCTTTGGCCAGCCATTGGCTACTCAGTGATCACCTGCTTGCCTCTCCCTCTTCAACATCCCGAAGTCTTTCCATTGTCTGAATGTCTGTCAAATGCTGAATGGCGTCCATGCGTCACCAGAGGGCGTGATCCTGCATTCACACATTCCCGATTGGGTGGTTTGTATTTGGGGCGGATTCCCAGACAACAATAATACTGACAGCACGTGTTCACCTCGGGGGCCCCCACAGCCTGTCACAATCGTTTATGCAGAGTTGCTTGTACCTTGTGTTCGCCTACCATGTTGACGCGTGGCATGATTTCAAGTAGGGGTGGTTTTAGGTGTAAGTAGGCTTAAGGAGTCCCCCTCAGCCCCTGCAATCACCTCCACCTAGCTCATCTCTTAAAGCTTTGCCGGCAGCTTCCGGCCAAGCTCCTTGGGCGTGGTCAGCTATGATCCCCCGAGGAAATGTTTACCTGGCGATGGCTATAAACTCTTGGTCTTCCCTGCTCCCAGAAATGCTGGCGAACCAGTCCTTTAATGGGCTGAACGACTGGAAGATTCCAGCACTGGGCGTTGCGCGAGTGAGCTGCGCGACCATGCGTGCGTGCGGATTCCTGTCCCCTCTTGTCAACACGCGCAACAAGCCCAGTGCTTCAAATGCGTCACGGTATGCCGCATTTCCCATAATGCCGCTGTGGGAAGGCCAGGATGCAGTGCATCCACCCTGGGGACGTGTCTAACCAGTTGGTGGCTCAGTGAGCCAACCCCCCCCCCCCCAAAGAAATGCCACATACAAACTGCCTCTGTATCACAGCCTTCCGCTCGCTCACAGAGCTTCTTTGTTCTTTACCGTGTTTCATTGAGCACTTTTTCAATCGGAGAGCCCCCCTCCGCGCTCAGCTCTCCCCCTCCTGCGCTTCCAGGCACTGCCCCCAAGCCAGCCGTCCCTGCGGACCCCTGGGTCTCGTCCTCGTCCTCTGCCTCAGCCACTCCCCCGAGAAGCGTCGACCCCTGGGGGGCCCCGGGGGCTCCCGCCGCCGCCGTGGCCCCAGATCCCTGGGCCCCGGTGCCCCCCAGTCGACCAAAGGCCCCCAGCTCAGGTAAAAGGAGGGCATGAAAGAAAAATTTTATTCTTATTTGATTGTCGGTTACAGACACTTACTTGCAGGGAAGATGGGAACCTTTCGTTGGACAGATATTGTTGCATTACTGCAGCATTAGAAGAGCTGGTGGTAACGGCTGGGGCATTAGGACCCAGCAGGTTTATGGAATATGACGAAAGTGGTGGCTGCTCATGTGACGTCATTCGCATGGACGCCCCCTGCAGGTGTCTTCGACCCCTTCAGTAGCCTGAATGGTACATCCAAGGAGGACCTCTCCGAGTTCGACAGCTTGCGCGCCGCTTCCTCCAAGACAGGTACGCAAGGGGTGGGGTCTCTCCAAGCATAGCTACGCGATTTGGGTCCAGCTGCAGCACGTTCTGGGAGATCTCGCCACCCGCTCCCTTCCGTGGTCCATAACGTGCGTGAGAGTGGAGGCCGGCTCCATGCTGTCGTATTCCACCCATGGGAGCGTCCGTCCGGTTACTTTTACGCGCTAATGGCTGAGGGGAGCCCTTTGGGATGTTAGACTTTGAAAGTAAGTTGTGTTGTTTTCAAAGCCTTTTTCCCTGATTACATGAATAATTAGCTGTTAATTGGTTGCTACTGGAGCCCCACTGACTGGCTGTTATTGGCTTACAGCCTGACCTCACATGGCTGTACGTGGTTGAGAGTCGGAGTGGGTGCGTGTCCACTTCTCACGTCCCGTCCGCTGCTTACTTCCAGGAGACTCCCGAAGTCCCACCCTCCCGTCGAGACCCCTGGCCTCCGTCAGCCCCGATCTGTTTGATCCGCTCCCGGCAGGCACCACAGCCTCCAGAAAAACTCCGGAATCCTTCCTGGGCCCCAACGCTGCATTGGTGAACCTGGACTCGCTGATCAGCAAACCTCTGCAGCCAGCACCGGCCCCCAACCCCTTCCTCGCTGCTGGTATGTCCCCGGCTCCTGCATCGAGCTGACTATTGGCCAGTTTTTTAAGGCTGTGTTGGATTAGGATTTGTCCCACTCCCCCCTGCAGGGTCGGCTCCTCCCCCTCCAGCGCAAGTCAACCCCTTCCAGGTGAACCAACCCCAGCCACCCACCCTCAACCAGATGAGAGTGAATCCCTTGATGGGCCCCGGGGCCCAGGGCTTCGCCAACCTGCCCCAGATGACCTCCGACCCACTGTCCCTGTCCTCCATGCCTCCCGGGGGGCCCGTGGCTATGGGCCCCGTGCCAAGCATGGCCGCGATGGCACCCGTGGGCCGCGTTCTTCCTGGCATGGCCGTTGGGGCCGTGGGAGTCCAGTCCTCCATGGCAGTACCTCAGCCACTGCTGAGCACAGGGCTGCCGCCATCGGGGGGTGCTCACGCCCAGACCGGCCCCACCACCAACCCCTTCCTGTTGTGAGGAGCCGCCCCCCCTGCCCCCTACCCCGGTCCGCCTCAGAGACATAGACGATACAGTCCTTTGTGTGTTCAGGCAGGTGTGCTGTTTTAATACTGTTTGGAGTAGCAATGGCATTCAGTTTTTACCTGTTTCGCTCGCGGAGGTCGGTACCCGGCTGTGATTGGCGTGCTTCACCTGAAATAACTCCTCTGCTGTGTGTCTTAGGTGTGATACCCCGTCACCCTCAAAGTCTGCCATAGCTCCTCAGCCAGACAATATAGTATTTACAGGGGGTACCGAGCGTGCAAAGTCTTTCGATCGCTTTAATCGAAAAGCCTGAAAGTTTAGTCATCCTGCCCCATTTTTATTTTTAGCCTACTAAAGTAATGTATTTACTAATGCTAGCCTTTTTCCCCCAACCTAAATGTTCTACATCAGCGCATATGCAGAGTGTGTGTTCACCGTATGCATCGGTAGATTCAAGCTAGAGGAACCCAATCAGTTTACATGTCAGTCTTTGGATGCTCTTAGCAGGGGTCTTGCACATGCTGTGGTTACTTTTGTAAACCCCCCCCCCCCCCCCGACTGTTGGTTCACCATTAGTCCTTAGCTTAGGAAGCCTACCATTGCCTGCCTGGGGGGGCAGCGCTGGTTACCTAGGCGACTCACGTCCACCTCCCTGCGTAGGACACTGGGGTCTGGAGCCATTGTCGTCTTCACGCGAAGGATAACAAACTTACCGTGTAGCAGAACCTTTCGGGAGAGTCATGCATCACCTGGCTTTTTTTTTTTCCCTCTCTTCTTTTTTGTCCGTCTCACTCTGCAAGGTTTTCCTGATGACTGTTTTAATGTAGACCTGACTGATCCTCAGGTTTAGACTTAGGCCTGTTCCCTCCCTCTCTCTCTCTCTCTCGCTCTCTCTCTCTCTTGTTGTACTATTACAAAAGAATGTTCCAGCCATCTGTTAATTACTATTTCTAATTGGGTTGTGTATTATTTTGTTTTAAATTTGTGGAGAGGTGTGGAAAGGAGTCAAAGGGAATGAGGGGTAGGGCCATCCGTGGCGGTGAGCTCTCCCAGCATGCCTAGTGTGTCTGTTTGTGTGACCCATTTCATATGGCTGCACGTGTAATTTTTAGCACACGTGTATCAGCCCACCCCCGCCCCCCCCCCAGAGATCTGTCCTGCCGAAAACAGACGTCTTTGTCTTTTTTACATTTTCTAAAGTCTGTGGATTTTAAAATATACATGATTACACGTGTGCAGAAATGGGTGTTCAGTCAGTATGTACAGAAATCCGGTTATGCGGTTTTGACGTTAAGTCAAGCTGAATGTTGAAGTATGTGGGTTATTTTTTTTTATACCCCCCCTCCCCAAACCACATAGGGACTTGCCCAGTCTGAGCAGCAGTTGGTTCCGTATGACATGTGATCAACGGTTTTGTTTTTACAGGTCCTTTATTTTAGTCTGGTAGGTTTGTGATAAAGGCGTCTTAGCAAAAAAAGTGGAGGATTCCTTCAACCATAGAACAAAAGTTTTTTTTTTTTTTTTAAATAAAAGCCCTGTGCATTATCTTTTCATCCGTTAGGCAGTTAAAGGTGGTGATGATCGACGGGGAAAAGCAGACCTGGCAATTGGACTGGAGTGTCCCGTCACGCGGAGACCCTGCTTGGTCGGCCCAGCTGTGGTGCTTCACGCAAAGTGTAACGAGAAACTTAGAAGCACAATAAAAGTGCGTCGTATTAGAGCCCTGCCCGGGACTACTTCCTCATTCCCACCCCTGCAATATTTATAACTGAAATATATATAAGAGACAGATGTGCACATATCACATTATGGTGGTCAAGAGCCGTTTTTGTGGTGATTTTTAAACCTTTTCCAGTGATCTGCTTTTCCGATCTTTTCATCCTGTCCAGCCTAAATTTTATCACCGACAGTCACACTCTCCATCATGCCATCCATCTTGGGACCCGCTGTCCCAACGCAGGGCTCCACAGCGTATCACTATGAAAAGACACCAAAGTCCCATCTCTGGCGTTCTATTCCAAAGGAGGCTTTAATGTTTCACTTTTCTTACTGATATGTAGATACTTGTGTACTGACTTTTTGTAGGCCCTGTGGTTTATTTTTCTCCTCCCTCCTTAATCACTGCCAATTTGACCTTTTTCTACTTCGTTTGCCACTAGTACCCTCTGCTGGAACCGTTACGATAGTGCAGTTTTTGTACGGCTCTGTAGCAAATGTGCGGGCGTGTTCAGATCTAGGCTAGCTAGCTTACCTACCGAGTACTCAGGCATAAAGGGGGGGGGGCCGGGAGACAGCTTTAAGCTATGTTTATATACTTTAATCCGATAGATGTCTACATGCTGAACAGGTTCTAACTTTTTATTACAAATGCTTATCCCTGCAGATGAGTATGATATGAATATGCAAATTTGGAATTTTTTTAAAAAAGCTAATGACATTTATCACAAGTTGCAAATGTTTTGCAATGTCTATGAACTACATACAATATCTAGCTCAACTTGTCACACTGTCTCGTTTGACTGCATCTCATTCAGTGTGTGTGTGTGTTTTCCTATTGGCTTCTGTTACAATGTATTCTTGCATTTATTGTTCAGGACTAACATTGTGAGCATATACAAGTCTATTTTTCCATGTAATTGTCTGTATATTTACCAAACTGTTTCATATTACTGGGAGCAGGCTGCTTGTTATGGATATGTGCTCAACTCGTTTGGCATTATAACTGTATAATTTATCATTTGTACTATTGTAACATATTGTTCTGTACCTTATTTACATGTCATTCTTTGCAGGGGGTTTGCACATGCCGCGGTTACTTTTATAACCCCCCCTCCCCCCGACTGTTAACGGTCGTTTAAATTCACTGAGTGTCCGGCTCACTCTGTTTTCCTAATGACTGTTTTAACGTAGACCTGACTGATCCTCGGGTTTAGAGTTAGGCCTGTTCCCTCCCTCTCTCTCTCTCTCGTTGTACTATTACAAAAGAATGTTCCAGCAATCTGTTCATTACTATTTCTAAATGGGTTGTGTCTTGTTTTACATGGAGAGGTGTGGAAAGGAGTAAAAGGGAATGAGGGCTCCTGAGTCACCCCCCCCCCCCACCGTGGCGGTGAGCTTCACTAGCAGGCCGGGGCGTGTCCGTTCCTGTGACCCATTTCATGTGTATCGGGGGGGGGGGGGGGGGGGGGGGGGGGGGGGGGGGGGGGGGGGGGGGGGGGGGGGGGGGGGGGGGGGGGG
>JAODKN010000045.1:15872608-15883537 GCA_026774425.1 Petrocephalus zakoni
CCCGGTTGGGGAATCTTTGGTGTTAACTATTATGATATCCAACCCCCCCCCCCCCCCCGCACTCCCAAAGTTCCCTGTGGGACAGTTCGTCTGCACTGTCCATTCAGCTGGGTGCAGGATTCCCATCGCATCATCACCCATGCACCCAGGAGGACCATAAACCCCCCCCACAGTCGAGGCTGTTGGGCTGGTCCTGTAATGGAGTTTTAATCACCCCCCCGCCCCAGCTCAGAGTGGGACAGATCCTCCCTCACCCCGGCGATTAACCACACCCCAGTGAGTTAGTTCTGCATCCAGACTCCAGCCAGAAGGCAGCATCACATCAGCCATCAAATCCTTCCTGCAGAAATGCCCCGTTACTCTGATGCTTGTATTCTTTTTTGGGGGGGGGCTGCTCAGGGCTGCTGCCACAGTAACACGCTCGACCGCATGCGTTATTTACAGAAATGTTTTTTTTAGAAAGGACTGAGTCCCTTCGGTTGACGCGTAGGGCCTTGCGTTGCCGTCTAGCATCTGCCGGGAGTGAAGAGTGAACTCTAGAACAGCCTGACTGCTGGGGGACACCAGGGCCACCAGGGCCTATCAGTTAGCAATGGGCCACCCAAAACACACAACTTCATGGGGACCCTGAGGTTTGGGGCCCCTTTGTTAACCACAAACAGGCACTAGAATAGACCTTGGTATGACTTTTTGAGTGGGAGCTCCCAGAACCAACAAATTTGTTCTTTGCGACGAAGATTGAGAGAACATGAGCATTGCATTATGGGACGACACACCTGTCTGCCTTCCTGTCCCCACTGGACAGCCATGTGTTCAGGTAACTGAGCCTCTGCTTTACCCTCAGCCCATGTACCACCAGGAGGCTCCTCTCTGGCCTTTAATTGGTCACCAGCCCAGGCCTTTCCAACCTCCCCGCGAGGGAGATCACAACAACTGAGAAATGGCAAACATTCCTCAAAGTCCAGTGACAGAGTCCACAGACATCCAGCACACTGTAAGTGCTCCTCCGGCTGGAAGTTGGATGATGAAACAGAGTGGAAAAACCTAACCTGTGAATTTAAAAAAAAAACACATTGTAAGAAAAAGACTCTCCGGTGGGTTCTACAAAACAATATCCCCGAAATCTGCTTGATTACCTGGCGCTATTCCCGATGGAGGGAGAAGGTCTGGCTGTGGTGTCAAGTCTGCCAGCCTGGGGGGCTGAGAGTAGGATTCTCATCCAAATATGGTATAGGACTCTAGCTCCCATGGCGAGCCCTCCTGGGGAGATCGCCGCCATCTACCATGAAAATGGAGTGTTCCAGCTTAGTCGAGGCAGGCAGACTGGCTAGGAAATTTTTCCTGCCGATGTTGTCCCTTCCACAGACTGGCAGAGCCCCCATGCCCCCACGCCAGGGACAGCTCGGGTTACGCATCTATCTGACAGGTGGCGCTCTCCAGGTCCGCCACGCGCTGTCTCACAGCGCCCCAGTGCAACTTTACCCGAAGATCCACAGCCACTTCCTCACACAATAACAAACCATTACGTTACAAATGACCCCATTATCGTAATCACAGCAAAACTGTATCCAGACTACAGTGTGGCATTATATTTCACCCAGGATAACATCATGTTTAAATGGGAACTGTATTCGATTTCAGAAATTAATCGAAGGATTTTGCATTAAGCCATATTAGGAATGAAAAGCTTAAGGAACGAGCATGATTCATCGGATTGAGAGCATCTGGGGAGGAAAGACGGACCCACGGGCTGAAGAATATTAGATATAAATGATTTAAATGTTGGAACCCAGTTGAAAGGAAGACCAAGCATTACCATAAGTTGCTGAGAAAAACAACAGCAATATTAATAATAAGTATTCTTATTATTTTTATTATTATTTTCATAAGAAGAAGTGGAGGAGTAAATGTACAGATAGCGAGCAGCCAAGGCTGGAGTCAGGAGAAGGGCAGAGGAACAGCTGGCATCCGGAGCAGATGATTGTCATTTAGCAGAAGAAGGGGCTGGTGGGGTTAAGGACCGTGATGAAATTCAGACTGCCCCCGTTTGTGAAAGCAGAGCCTCCAAATCATCTACAAAGAGAGCAGCAGTGTCTGGACGTCAGCAGAGCAGCTTAGCCGGGTCTCCTGATGGAGCCCACCCCCAGCTTCACTGCTGTCATACGCACTGACACCTGTTACACAGTCCCAAGCTGGGTGTATGTGTGTGTGTGTATGAAGTTCAGATGCTAACTTGCTCTAATTCCTTATTCACTGGTCAAATTAGTAACGAACTTGAAAATGAAATATGATTAAATTATTTCGCCCCGATTCTTTCTTGCGCTCCATGATGCCGGATAGATTTAGCTGTCAAACAGCATTACGCAGGCATGTCATCTTAAATGGCACTGTAGATAATGCCCCCATCTCCATTTACGTCCACTATGCATATCCAAAATTTATATATAAAGTGCGAGAGAGAGAGGGGGGGGAGAGAGAGAACATATCTGTCCGCTTAGAAAACCTAATTTTTAATAGATTTTTTTAAACCCACGTTCGTCATCTGCGTGTTCCTACTCAGTGGTGAATTCATGTAAACCATTGGGATGGGTTCCTTCTTTTTACGAAGATTATCTTGGGGGTCGTGATCCCCCAAGATGGACAAATGGTCCGCAGACAGGGAACTGTCTGATCAGGTCGCCGCTCCATTTCAGGTGGCTTGCGGCCAAAACTTACATTAAGTACATTTTTTAAATAACCAGACGGCGTATCCAAAGTAAATTTTATTGTACTGTGAACGGAAAAGCAAATCTTTATCGACAAAAAAAAATGTTCTGGTTTATGCTTAAATTCCCTCAAGGGATTCATGGAAAAAAATGGATAGCAGCAGTGAGCCGCATGTAAATTAAACAGATGTACAAAAAAAATACATGTTGTTTGGTGAACCTTGGCGTGGTAAACACGGGGAGAAAGGTATGATGGACAAGTGTTATTACATTTTGTCAGAATCCCCCTCAGCAGACACCCTGGTGCCCCTTTGGATGCATAGATACACAGAGGATGTAGGTATAAGGGCAAAGTTCAAAAGCACCTTATTTTCTGTGCGCCTAGGCGGGGTGCGACAGCCTGGGGGTGCTTAGGGGGCAGACGATGGCTGTTTACCCTGTTTACTATGCCTGCGTCTCCTGTTACAGCCATGGCGAATAGCTGGAGGAGACTTCCTTCGCTGTCGGACTGACAGGAAGCGTGTGGGCGGCTGGTCAACAGATTACTGTATAAATTCCGGGTAGAGACCTACCGTCACATTAAGATATCAAGCCCACAATCGCGAAACCTCGGTTTTTTTTATTTTTATCATTTTAAAACGCAGTGCTGCAGCCCTGTCATTTTCTTGCTCCGCTTCTGTCCATCACTTATACCTCAAATGACAACATGGTATATAAAAAGAGGGCCATTGATAACAGATGATGCATTTACCAACGACGGGTAATAGCGTGATGGGTGATGAAATTTTAATATTCCGTATCCAGAATATGAGGCATCTCAAAACTGACGGGGCGTTTTTTTTTTTTTTTTTGTTAATTTTATTTTTTTTTTAGGTCTGGCTTGTTCTCCAAAGTTTGGAGGCGTAGCGGTCCGGGGGGAGACTATAGGCAGAGGACGCCGTCAGCGGCAGGAGCTGCCCGCATCTCACCCATGCGCCACGATCTAATTATTTCTCCTTTTTTATTGCAGTCCGTCCAAAATCCCAGGCGGCTTCTCCTCTCCACCTTTAACTCTCTTTGCGCATTTTAACTCACGCCGATACCGAAATGCGCCGATTTGGCATCGTGAGAAATCTGACATTTTATGAGATTTTTATTGAAGATTCACGCTACTGGGTATAATCATTTCCACTTAAAATATCAAGGCTGGATGCATTGAGGGGGTGCGGGAGACTGAATCGATTCTGATTATATGGTGCTTGTGGGGACGCACAAAGGACCGTGCATTACAGTAAATCACATAGCACGCAGCAGAGCTCTTTAAACGGGCCGTTATAGGCGCTGCCGTGAGATGCCTGGTATGACATGCGGTCTGCGGTTCGTTCTGCGCCGCTGATGCGCTGCTCCAAGCACTCTGTTGGCGCTAACCTCCCAAACGGCGCTGTCTAAACAAACAAGCTGGAGAAGGTGAAAACGCACCGGGCTGAGCACATGGTGCTGGTGCCGATCATCCCGGTGCGAAGCGGCGTCACGTGTGAGAGGCACCGGGGAACCCAGAAGTTTGACGTATCAATACGAGAAGGAAGCTGGAGCGGCGCGGACGCACGGCGATGGGCGCCTCCGTGCCGAGCCTCACTGCCCCTCCAGTGTAGACGCTGCGATTTTTAACAAATCCTCATTTCCCTCCGATCTGCTCTCTCGCGGTGCCGCAATCCGGATCTGAATCTACGCAAATCCAAGCAGCGGAAAAGTGCACCGGGAGATGCGCAAACGAGGTACAATAGGAGCACGCTTTGCCGCACGGAGGCTCCGGCTGCGGTGTTCTAACGTTACACGAAATGCTTATGGGAACTTACGGTACCTCAGCTGAAAGGTAATTCCTTTGTTTAATTGGAACTTTTGGTAAAAGCGTTACTGTTGATTCGGCATATCAGTCATCACTGCGGATCCAATTGTAGGTCATTATCTTACATATACTTCCAGCGCGCAAATGTGTCAGATCTCAAGATATAGTTGATTTTCCTTGGTTTTTAATTACAACTGCTGCTGGCTAAAAAAAATCCACAGTGCTGTTTTTTGTGTATATATAATAAATCGGTGGCTTTTCGGCTATGTCTCTACCCACGTTTTTAGAAAAAAAAATGCACAGGGATGCAAATGATCCCAATCCGGCAATGCGGATTAAAATGTGTATTCAAACAGGGGCAAAGCGATTCGACGCAGAACTTGAGCGGCAGAAGCTGGTAGAGATGCCGCTGTACTGAGGCGCGTTAATCCCCGCAGCACTCGCCAAAGCGCCTCTATTGTCTCGCTGCCGTCCGCGGGTGACCCTCACCTCTGCCGTTACAGGAACCCTCTGCCAGCTGCGCTATCATGACTGATGGCGAGGCGCGAAAGCCCATACAGTTCTTGGACTGCCCGGAGGTGAGGGTACCCATTTGGGAGTCCGTCCAGCTCCCGGCTCGGTGCGAGGACACCGAGGGCGATGAGGAGAAGGAGAAGGAGAGCAGCGCCGGGAACCCTAACGCGGAGAGTACCGGTTCCGGCGGGTCGAGCGGCCGAGAACCTGCTCCTGACCTGGTCATGGATGATGAGGAGCAGCCGCCGTACCCGGGCCTGGCACCCGTAGTCTTCTTTTGCGTCAAACAGACAACCAGACCTCGCAGTTGGTGCCTCAGACTCGTCTCTAATCCATATCCTTTCCTTGCATTAACGTGCCCGACATTTTTCTTTGGAAGCAGTGGCCGGGCTTTTGATCTCCTAAATCGCTATTTGAAGCCTTTGTGTCTGACACGTTTTTGAGTGGGGGGGTGGGGGGGGTGTCTGCGGTCCTTGAGAGTGAAAATGTGAAGATGGGCAATGATTGGATATTGCAGCGTGTGACCGAAGGCAGGAGGGTAGGCTGGTAGCACTCCTGGGAACTGCCAGCCCGTTATGTCCCTTATGTTAATCATCAGCCCTCCAGGGACCGGCAATCTGCAAACTTTATAGCTAAACGAAAGATGGCATCAAACATTTGGAGATTTATACAAATATACAAAAAGTTATTATTAATGGGAACGGGGGGGACATTTGTTTTGAATTAAATTATCTTTATTAGCATCTAGTCGGCTTGGACTTCTTCAAAGTTCTGTGAAGATCTTAAACAAAATATTTGATATAAATAATGGCCGGTTCCGCCAGCCCTGTCTGCTATAAAGCTCGGTGTTTCATAAACAGATCCATTTGCTAATTTATTGGTATCTTTTAGGGGTTTTGTTGCGAGTTCCTTTAGTGTTACATTTGTTGCTGGTGATGTTTTTTTTTACGCGCCTTGCAGTATTGATTTATGAGGGAGGCATCGCCAAACAGACACAGGACTTGACGGCAGCGGGTAAATCAGGCATCGGGGAAGATGCACAGATGCCGTCGCTGCCGATTTCGGCTCCGTGCCCCACTTTCGCGCCGATCCATTTGCAGCCGAAACATGTCATTAGCAGTTACTCTGACAGTATTACAGAATGTAGCGAGATCGCCGTTTAAGCATGCATAAAAGAAGCTCACTTCTTACAACCGAGCTGCTATAGATCGGCTCATAAATGACTATTTGCTCTTAATTTAGTATCTAGACATTTTGGGGGCCCTCGACCAAATATCACCGTCGACCGCCTCTCAGCCAGTGTTTACGTATTCGGAGCCCCCTGTCAAGTGCTGTCCCCTGGAATTGCTCCTCGGAAGGTACGGGGATGGGAAAGGGTGTGCAGAGCTTCAGAAGGCACAGGCTTTGCGTCAGAATAGTGAAGCCGGTCCCCGGATCCGCACACGAAGCGTGGCTGTCATATGGATGATAAAATTGCTATTGTTCTTTACTGATGGTATAGCTGCTGGCCAATAAGTAGTTGGTAACTATTAGCTAACATGCTTTTATCGTAATGTCTTTTTAAATGTTGCATATTCGCCTCGCAGCCTCTTTCTAATAGTGCGATGCGCGTCACCAGTGTGACGTAGTCATAGTGATGGGGTCATTTTTGATTTGCTGGTTTTGATGCTGGCGGAGTTTTTGTTGTGATTCTATCCTCTGGTTTCTGGCTTCTCTTTAAATACAGGGCGACTGCTTTCAGTCCAGTTGCAATATCTTGTTCTATTATATCTGACAGTTGCATGAATGTGAGGACATTGCTCGAGCAGTGATGGTGTTGTGGGCGCCCGCCAGTTTTAAGTGTGATACTCTCCACCTCTTTCCTGGAGACAGTTTGTCGTTTCTCCCCTTCCGGACTGGAGCATATATGCGTTTCATTGCTCCAGCCACAAATATCTCTGCACCTATAGGCTTGTGTGGCAGCCTTTGGGTCGCTGCTGTAAATATCCAGCAGACAGACGCGGTATATGGATCTCAATAGGAGGGGGTGTTCTGGGAGTCAGAGAAGGAGAAAGGTTAAGTCCAGATAGGAATTCTGCTGGTGTCCTTAACTGAAATTGCCAGAGTGAGGTTAAATGGTTGTATCAAGTGACAGCTACTAATCTTTAAGTCTGTAGAATGTAATGGACCTGCTTAGCCACTAAAATAAATGATTCTGACTGGCTGAGTTACACGGAGCGTCAGCGCTGGACTTGTGTGAAATTGGGTCACGCTGGAAAGATCTTATTAGCAGTAAGTCACAGAACGCCCCCCCCACCCCCGGGTTAATGACAGTCTGAAAGCATCACATTGGGTTTGCCTCGCCACTCAGTCCACGCAGCCCGTTAGCCGGTTCGGCGAGAGCTCTCTGCTGACGGTACCCGGCGAGGTGCCTCGCTTACGGCGCACACGGAAAAAAAGAATCGCATGCATAAATTAGGTACTGCAGTTGTGAGATGCAAGCACAGGAAGTAATAATAGGAGGAACAAATAATGAAGCGGTAGTTATTAAGTAGGGAGTTAAATACCGAGTGCTGCCCTATGTGTGTGTGTGTGCGTACGCGTGCATCCCTCTGGGAAGCACGTGTTGTTAGTGTAGCGTTCTTGAGCTACTCCTCCTGTGGCTCATCGTAAATGCGAGGCGCCTTTCCACAGAGGAAGCCGGAGACCCCAGTGTGAGCACGGCGCTTCCCATGTGTCCGAGGCCCCCGCTTCCCATCAGCCCTTGCGCCTGCTATCTTGCCTGGGGACCCGGTTACAGGTTTTTTTTTTCTCTTTTCGTTTTTCCTGTGGGACTGGCTTGTGTTGGCAGGGAGTTCCCCAGCACGAGCACTGGCAGTTGCTAGGCACCAGTGAACTTACGAGTTTTGGCCGGAACCCGGGCTGTTCGGTCCAGGCTTTCCCACTCCAATTGAGCACTTAAGTGCTCGATTGAACAATTTTTTTTCTCTAAGTGAACAAATTTGACACCTCTCAGTGCTGAGGGTTGCTAGCCTTTTTCGAGAGTCAGAAAATCCAACAGCACTGCCTATCCCCGCCCTATGCTGTGGATGGGACACCCCCCTCGCTGATTTTCTTCAGAGCTGATTCCACACTCATGACATAGTAGCATCAGATATATTCATGACCATGTTGTCTAAGGCTAACCAATCTCCCGGGTTACCGACAGTTCCACAAGCAGCATCTCGGAATGCGGGTAGTTGCCGTAGCGACGGTAGTCACTAATACTAAGGCAAGCCTCACCCACGTAACCCCAGATGTAGCATCTCATCCAACTCACGGTCCATTTATAACGGTGATCGATGGTCCCTGATTAACTGTGATCTCTTTGGGGTCCTCCTCCTCGCTCCTTCTCATTTCCTCGTCAGCTTGATGGGTTTTTTTTTTATTGCACGTTTGCCCATAATTACGTAACTGGATTCCGATGGCCAGATGCAGCCTTATCAGCATGTGAGTAAATACAGGAGGCCGGGCTTCACTTCAAACCATCAACAGGTTGTGTTTGGCCAAAGTACACATCGCTCAGCTCTGTACATCTCAGGCAGTGAGGTCTGTGAATAGTCTGGGAGAGACAAACACATTTTAAAGGTGCTTCTTAAAATATAGTGCATCCGGTGTACTGACGCTGCTTTTATTAAATAGCACAAACCACAGAGGCTGGGGAACACACAGTGGCCCTATCAAGTGGCCATGCGCTTCTCTGACGTTTTAAATAACCCAGTCGTGCTGGGGTTTGTGTTTTTCTGTTTGGGTAATGGGTTGTGTACCAGTTAAGGAGTTTGGCTTGCAGTGGCAAAAAAAAGTAAGTGGTTCAGGTCCCCCGAGAAAAGCTGCTAGCCTTACTGTTGACAAAGGCGATTCGCCCCCATCACCTTGGCAAAATATCCATATGTGTAGCAGCCTTGTGCAAATTGGTTTGAAAGCAGCTAAATAATAGCAGTGTGGAATAATGTTGCATTCGTGGGGGAGGGAGTCGGCATGACATTTAAACTGTGCCCTAAAGAGTGTGGGTTTGAAATAGAGGATTGGGGTTCTGGTCTGGGTCTGTTACTGCTTCAGTTCCTCTTTTATGGAAATGTTGTATCTCTAGAGAGTCGACTTTCTTGCATTTTCCCACAATGCACTTGTATTATTTTTTAACTCCTTTTTTAACCTAGTAAACGAGGCTTTTCGGCCAATCATGTGACTGAGTGATTGAGGTTTCGAGGGGAACTTAATTGGCCTAATTTGGTCAGGTGGTGTTGTTGTTTTTTTGTTGACAGCCATTTGTGAGCTCCACCTGGCAGATGCAGATCTGTCAGTGGGGCTTGGGAGGCTGTAACGAGTCTGTCTTTAGATACAGCTGTGTTCAGTGACAGGGTGTCTGTTTTTTCATCTGTCCCGGCTGATGCATTCGTGCGTCACATACAGGAGCTCCCGGGCTATTCTGAGAGCGCCGGTAAATATCGACTGAGCAGCTGTAAGCACATTGAGTTCGCGGGGGAAAGATTTATACTCCACTGCCACCCATTATCAAAAGGGGTGATGGGGGAGGGGGGTGATATATAACAGAATCACACCCTGGAGCACCATCATTTCAGGACACACTAATCCATAGACTTTAGATAAAGTTCCTTCCTATTGGGTAATTTTTCTGTGGTGTGGGTGGGGCTTATTATTTGGGCGGAGCCAACTCTGTAAGGCGGAGTCAATTCTGGAAGATTGACAAATGCTTCTGCGTCAGACCACGGGGGCTCCGCTGATGTTGGAGAGCTCCTGGAGAGTCGAAGATAAATTAACTTGGGGGGGATCCTATCATCACCAAGATTCTGTTGAGCTGCTTTTCTCTGCGGATGGGCTCTCATGACTGCCATGTCGCTGTTTCGACTGAATCGTCTTAGGGTGAATTGGCTAAGAAATGGTGTTGGTTTGATGTGGAAGTGTCACTGGGGATCAATCCTCTGTTCCTTTGAGTATCGCCTCTTAGTGCCCGTCACAATGCCCTGTTTGTGACCCTGCTTGAACGAATGACATCCAGACAGGCTGATGACAGCTATCATGGACGTAAAATCCGATTACCGGGTCGGGTTACAGCAGAGACCAGCCCAGCGGGTTATAATCGTCCCTAAGCTACTGTAATGTTAGACATAATGAATATTTATGATAGTGTCTGCAGTTGAAATGCATGTATTTGATTGCTGTTTGGAGCTCCTTTGAGTGCATTTCCTGTTACCCCTGGAAGCTGTTGATTGACAATTTATTTTCCAAGGGAACTATGTAGTCTATATTACAAAAATCTCAACCTGCTGCATGTGCTACTGCTGCTAACAGCTACTGACAGTCTAATGATTTTGTGATCCAACAGGGCTTGGTATTCAGTGCTTCAAAGTAGCAGGCTGTCAGTGACTTTTGTCTGCAGTTTGGACCCCATATACAGGGGCGGGTACTGGAGTACACATGAGCGGGATCAATAGTAAAATGCGCGGCAGTTTTCAGTCTTCCCGGCGCCAAAGCGTACCTAATTTGATCTTTAATTATTAGAGCTCCAGTATGAAGTTACTCAAATTATGTACGCTTTGGCGCAGTGACTCCCGCCCGCCGTGACATCATGTGCGTACCCTTTGCAGCAGGAGGAGCGTAAGAAGATCAGATTAGAGGGACTGGAAGTATTTTACTCTTGAAACAACAACTAGCAGCGCAGCGATTTGCAATCTTTGTAAAAAAAGTTCTGAGAGGTGGAAATAGCATAGGAAAATCCCACTAAACCAGGCGCACGCAAATGTGCGTTGTCTCACACTTATTTAATGTTTGATATAAATAACCCTTCAGTTTCAGTCGCCGACATAAGGACTTATGTACCTGGGATTTATGCTTTCTTTGTGCTTATAA
>JAODKN010000045.1:15905292-15918386 GCA_026774425.1 Petrocephalus zakoni
ACAGTCATCGTGGTGAGTCACAGTCATCCAGTCAAGTCATGGTCATCATGCCGAGTCATGGTCATCCTGGTGAGTCACGGTCATCCTGGTGAGTCATGGCGAGTCACTGTTGTCCTGGCGAGTCACGGTCATCCTGGTGAGTCATGATCATCATGGCGAGTCATGGTCATCCTGGCGGGTCATCAAGTCACAGTCCTCACGGAGAGTAAATGACATCTCAGCGAGTCCTAGTGCCATAATGCAGTCACTAATAAGTTCTCACAGTTTGCCGAAACAACCTTCATCCCAACAAAGCTGCAGACAGCCTGGAGATGGCACGCTAAGCAGTCTTAACTGGTCTTCCTTCTCCCTCCCCAGTCCTCACATGGAATCGCATGGCACATCACTGCCTTTTGGCATTCAATCAGGGGTCAGTTTTCTGGGAGACTGACTCCCCTGTCCCAGATCCTTGTTGAGGTTCCATGGATTTATATTGGGGCCATAGGGCTGGGGGGCCACTTGGAGCTGGTAGCAGCATCTTGAGGCTGTTATTGTGGACAGCAACGCGAGAACCAGCTGCAGCTGGGATGTGTGACAGCTGGAATCATACTCGCCTTGTGACGGACTGATGTCTGTTGCCATGGACACACACACCTCAGATTCCCTATCTGTGGCGCCCAACTGCCCTCCGCCCCCCCAGACCCCCCAGGCCCACGTCTGTGTGTCATCACTCATTTGTTTTTCACATCCGGGGAAAGTAGCAGCTTTGCTTCACAAATCGCCGTGAGACAGTCAACTTCCACTGACAGACGCCCCCCAGTGACGTGGACTGAAATTACAGATCCATTTAAGGAATGTTCCTGTCGGGGGGGCTATCCGTCACAGGCTGAAGCCCCCTCCCCCCTTAACATGCTGTGCTGCTTTCACACCCTATTAATCGTGTTTCCCTCAGCGTGTGACTTTGCCCTGACCGAAGGCCCCCCCCCACAGACTCCTAGTGCACCTGAGCTGCTCATCTCCGTTAATAAACCAGCAGAGTCAAGAAGTGCCCGACAGCCCACGCGTGAGCCGCTGAAATTATCTCACACGCGAAAACTCCAGCGCTGCCACCTGCTCGCGGGAGAGAGCGTTGTAAGTCGGTCAGGGGTAGACAGCTAGATGTGTGCGTCTGTGATCGACAGGGGCGTCTCCTCTGATTGGCCGGCTTGGGTGGGAGGAGCTTCTCAAGTTAAAACCGGGCACTGCAGTAAGGAAGTGATGAATCACGAATCATCCTAACAGGGCCCCGCCCCGCTGGTTACCCAGCACCACGTCGGCCATGATCCCGGACAAATTCTGATTTCCCTCCAAGACTGCTCACGGGAGTTCTGCATACCGCAACATGAGCCAGGATTCGGCCACGGCTCTGTGGCAGCATCCGCGCTCTGCCTGACTGCCTGGGAGCAGTCTGTGTGTGTGCGCGCCCGCTCTTTTATTCCCCCGGCGTTTTTAATATTTAAGTGGAAGTTAAAAAATAGTGCCAAGCAGTAAGTAGGTGTGTGAAAATCGTGCCAATCGAATGACACGTGATGGGTGAAGCAGTCTCACATTCTCTCAAGCCTGTAATTTGGTGACACCTGGACAAAATGCCTTCATACCTCCTTCGCCTGTCGCAGGAACAGAGAGGCACACGCAGGCCCGCATTAAATCTGTCCCTCTTCAGGGCTGGATCTTCACTTTGAAGCATTTGGGCTCCGTGGTGGAGGGGTGGGGGCCGGTTGCTATGCCATCGCTATCGAGACGCCATTCCTACCCTCTCCGTTTGGTTTATTTTAATTCTTAAATCATTCACTCTCCCCCCCCACAGGTGATAACCTTGGAAGGATGGGTGGATATCATGTATTACGTCATGGATGCCCACTCTTTTTACAATTTTATATACTTCATGTTACTCATCATTGTAAGTACTCCCCGCCTCACGCTTGGCTCTGCCGCTCGGGCTGCTGCGCCTTGCCGGCCGTGTGACTGTGCTGCTCTCTCCCTGCATTGCAGTTGTCTCTAAATAATGCAATTGCAGGATAATGCGATTCTGGGCAAAACAGAATATAGTGCTGCCTACCTTTAATGAGCTGCTGGAACAGATAGTGCGATGAATTCGAATTCAGATACACAGCAAATCTGTGCCGTCAGAAGGTGCTGAAGGAGGCGATGCGTTTTCTCGTGGGGGGGTGGGGGGGGGCTGGAGAAAGCATCTCAGAGCCTTTTAAGTGATTGTGATTGATGGATGAGTAAGGAGAGAAGAGAAATGGGTAAAGAAGGAGTAAGGAGAGTGGATTTAGGAGTAAGGGAGGAGTGTGAAGAGAAAACTGCAGAGTATGGACTACTTATGAGTAAAGGAGGAGTAAGGGAAGTGGATTTATGAGTAAGCGAGAAATGTGGTAAAGTAAGGAAGGCTAAAGGGTAAAGCAAGAGTAAGGAAAGAGAACTAATGAGTAAAGGAGGAGTAAGGAAAAGATTTATGTGTAATGGGAACTAATAGTGAGAGGATTGTAAGGAAAGGAAGGAGTACAGAGGGTAAATGAGTAAAGGAGTGAGGACTAATCAGGAAAGAAGGATCAAGTAGAGAGGATTAATGAGTAACAAGAAATAACGAGTGAGGACAAAGTAAAAAAGGAGTAAGGAACAAGGTCTAGGTATTAAGGACAAAGCAGAAAGGATAAAATAGTAAGAGAAGATGATGAGTAAGGAAGAATGGATTGAAGGTATGAAGTGAGCATGGCATGGAGGACGTGAAGGTAGAGCTCCTTCTGCTCTTCCCAGGTGGGCTCTTTCTTCATGATCAACCTGTGCCTGGTGGTCATCGCCACCCAGTTCTCGGAGACCAAGCAGCGCGAGAACCAGCTGATGCGGGAGCAGCGAGCTCGCTTCCTGTCCAACGACAGCACGCTGGCCAGCTACTCGGAGCCGGGCAGCTGCTACGAGGAGCTGCTGAAGTACCTGGGCCACCTGTGCCGCAAGGTGAAACGCCGGGTGCTGCGCATCTACGCTGACTGGCAGAGCAAGTGGCGCAAGAAGGTCAACCCCAACATCAGCAGGGGCGGGGCCGGCGGCAGCCGGAGGCGGGCCCGGACACGCTCCGCCCACCGGCGCCATTACCATTTCAGTAATGGCAGCCCCATCCACTCCCAAGGGGCTTATGAGACGTCAGAGAGGCGGGGCTTCTCACAAGCCAGCCCCCGCCCCTGGAGGCCCGGCCCGGGACACGCCTCCTACATTAATGGCGGCATCAATTACCCCACCGTCATGTCCTCGGCCCTCTCCGGCTATGTCAGCGCCACCCCCAGACGCAAGGGCAAGAAGCCGGCGACATCCACCGTAAACTACAGCCTCTCTGACCCCAGTGACAGGCTCCACCCATTTGCTGGTGAACAAGGTATAATCATGGTCACCATGTTTGTATGTTTATCAGTATGAAGTGCAGGTATGAAGCTTACATTAATGGTACATAGTACCGTGTAGTTAAATGTGGTTTCAGTCACCCTAATGGTAATCTCACGGTAATAGATTTTTGGCCATTGAAAAGTACCACCAAAAATGATGGCTCTTGACATAAATCATGACTCATCATTGCTCCTGGGCTGATGATCGTGACAATTCAGGAATCTAGAACAGAGCCGGACTGCGGCGAATACTGCTGTCTGTTCAGCAGAACAAACGGCACGAGTCTCCATCTTCTCTGCAGGCCTGCATCGAGGGGCTGTCTGCCTCAGCCTGCAGCTTCCCCCGGGGGGGCCGGTCCCGACCCGGCCCCGCCGCGAGACCCCTGGCTGCCCTTATTGTGCTGGGACCCTGGATGCGGCCTGCGACTCGGACAGCAACGGCTCCGAGGCAGAGGGGGTAGCCCTGGACTTCTCCCGCGAGGTGAGGCGTTGCAGAGGCAGTTGGGGGGGTCGGACTTGGCCCCGCAAAAGGCGGCATTCCGTGCCACAGCTGTGGGAGAACTTCCAGATGAAGCTGAAGAGGGTCGCCGAGAGCAAGTACTTCAACCGTGGCATCATGATCGCCATCCTGGTCAACACCTTGAGTATGGGCATCGAGTACCACCAACAGGTGAGGGTGTTACTCAGATTGTTGGTTGGGAGAGTCTATGAACCTTCCACTGAGCATCTGCACACGATAAACTGTTTTGCAAGACCATCAAAATATAACCAAAATGTTTCCTGACTCAGAGCTGCTTCGATAATTCTGCGGTTAGGAAAGCAGGAATTTTCCCATTATAGAAAGCTGTGCTTATGATTTTAGAGTAGTCATGGTGTTCTTTATAAGAAGTGTGTTGTGGTCTAAGGCCGTCGTTTTCAGGTTCTTAGGAAGATGTAGGTGGGACAAAGACCCTATTGTTTCAGATTTGGTCATCTTATGGGTACTGAGAACTGGTATAAGTACCTGACATGGTTCGCCAAACGTTGAAGTCTATGGGGGTAGACAAGCCAATCAGAAGGCAGGCCAATGTCATGTGGCACATGCATTAGGAATGTAAAGGGTCATCTGTCATTAGCTGGGAGAACTTCCATCAACTTTTGGGGGTTCTGGAACAAAGGAAATGGCTTTTCGATCCAGAAACAGACATGGTAGTGTTAGATTCCCCTCATCTTTATTATTGTGTATATTTTGCGTACAGTAAAGTGCACTTTTTGTTTTTTATTCCTTTCTGATCTTTGGGGACGAGCCCTTTTCTGAGCGTGTCCATTTTCGTTGTTCTGGCAGCCGGACGAGCTGACGGACATCCTGGAGATCAGCAACATCGTCTTCACCAGCATGTTTGCACTGGAGATGCTGCTCAAACTCCTGGCCTTCAGTCTCCTGGGCTACATCAGGAACCCCTACAACATCTTCGACGGGATCATCGTCATCATCAGGTTCAAGCCCCCTCCCTCTCCGCTCGCTCCTTCTTCGCTAAAATGACGCAAACACCCGTTCCTGCGGGTCTTTGGGAATACATTTTAATTAGCGCCCGTCGTTTCGCCGAAGGAGAAAAAAACCCAAGGAAGATGACTTAAAATCCATCTGATTCGTTAATTAAGCGCCGCGGCTGAATGAACGTCTGCTCTCTCTGGTCCCTCGAGGGCCGTTTTTTTGCAGGTTTTGCGTAAACACAGTTTAAGCAAAGTCACACTGCTTGTCTCGTTATGTAGGTATCTTTGAAGCTCGGGAGCAACGTGCATTAGTTCTGTTCCGTTTCCTTTGCTGCAAGTCAGACTTGACGCAGTGCTCGTTCAGCAGGACTGCGTGCGTGTGGGTAACCGGGCCTGGCGTGTGTGTGTGTGTGTGCCTGTCTGTGGCCTTTTGCAGTGTGTGGGAGATCGTAGGCCAGGCAGACGGCGGCCTGTCGGTGCTGCGCACCTTCCGGCTCCTTCGGGTCCTCAAGCTGGTGCGCTTCCTGCCGGCCCTGCGCCGTCAGCTGGTGGTGCTGATGAAGACCATGGACAACGTGGCCACCTTCTGCATGCTCCTCATGCTCTTCATCTTCATCTTCAGGTCTGTGATGGTCTCACTTCCACCACCCCTCCCTGGTATCCGGGACGACTCCAGTCGTAGATGAGGGTGAAATCTTCTGGGTGCTGGGTTTTTGGGTCTTAGCCACGGGTGGATTAGCTTGTCTGGGGGCCCTAGGCTGACATGGGTAGGTGGCCCCCCAAGCGGGACACTTAAGCTATTTTTTGCACCGAAAGAGAAATGAGTACGAATTAAAAATGATGAAACATCAATAATCCGTTAATCAGTGCACGGGATGCCTGCAGTAAAATTCAGTGGCATGGGGGGGACCATGCTGCTCAGTGCCGCCCCCCAAAGCCCCCACCCCACCCCACCCCCAGGACACCTTATCCTGTTGTTTAGTTTACTAAAAATTCTGATTGACACTGGCTGACATACGTACAATGTCTGGTATAGAGATGCCATCACCCAGAAAGGGCCTATTGGACAACAGCATAAACAACAGACTTCTCTACAGTTTGTTGCAAGTTTATATTTACTGATCCCCAGTAAACTGGGATGTTACATATTATGTGAGGATACATTCATAGATTTTTAGCTTTATTCTAACAGGCATAACTTAACATTAGGTCAGACTTGGAGGAAATCAATAACTTTGGTGCAGTACCTGAACTAGCCTAGAAATGGGAAGACAGTGTTGAAAATTGCTCCAACATAGGCTTGGTATAGACAGGATTTGTCTGCTTGCTTTGCTTGCTGCTGGAAAGCACACTGTGATAGATCATCGTTTTTTCCAGATTCCCTTTTTCTGTATTGCATACCGCTGCATTCGGCAGTTCTCTTCTCAGTTCCGGGCCCAAAACCTGCAACGGTGGAATACAGACGGAATGCGCAAAACCAGAAATTATTGCTATGTTTTTGATTAGAATATCGTAGAAAGTTCATTAAATTGGTAGGTCTTTGTGGAAATAGAAATTTTTAAAGCCATGTATAGGTTAATAGGAATGCGTGCCCTTTACAATGTCTTATTACAAACAGAGATAAAGGCAGAGGGAACAAGTGTGTGGGCAGCATGGTGGTGTGGTGGTTAGCACTGTTGCCTCACACCTCTGGGACTGGGGTTTGAATCCTGCCCAGTTCCATGTGTGTTCTCCCCGTGCTGTTGTGGGGCTTCTGAGTACTCTGGTTTCCAACCACAGTCCAGCTGTGGCTGTTTGGCATTGCCTGTGTGTGTGAGTGTGCCCAGCGATGGGCTGGCCCCCTATCCTGGGTTGTTCCTGTAGCTTTTGGGACCCCCGCAACCCTGTTCGGATAAGCAGGTTGGAAAATGGATGGATGGAATGTGTGTGTGGCCATAGGGATGCACATACGTGTGTGTGTGTGTCGACTCATACCTGCAGCAAACACATGATGTGAGTAGTTTGTGATGGTCAACACAGTTTTATGAGTTCAAACATTTAGATAATCAGGGATGTGACTTACTCATAGCTTTGTTTTGTTCTCCCTTAAAGATGGGGGTGGATTAGGGTCCCTATATAACTGGGGGGGTGTGCCCCCCTTCCCCCCTGCCATCTGTGCCCCTGTATAGAATTAAGCCATTTGTCATGTTACGTCACACTAATGAATGTCCCTCAAATCAGCGTGATACCATATGTTAGACGAATCATTGGAAGGTGATTTAGATGGGCTAGAACTGGGCACATTAGCTGCTGCTGCTAGCTCTTGGCACACTGGCTTGTTTTGCTCAGCCTTACGAAGCAGAATCCTACTTAAGTGTGCCACTTTTAATCGGGGAATCGTGTTCTACCCCATAGCAACCACCAGTCTAGCTTCTCCCTCTGTTTGCAGTATTCTGGGGATGCACATATTCGGGTGTAAATTCAGCCTGAAGACAGATGCTGGGGATACGGTCCCTGACAGGAAGAACTTTGACTCCTTGCTGTGGGCCATTGTGACGGTGTTCCAGGTAAAGGCCTCGCATCCTCAGGTCCAATGGAGCAGAACTCCACTGAATTACACCAGTATACCAGTGATTTTGCACATACACTGACCTTATGTATCTGCATGTCGAAAAAACACCTCCAGATCCTGACTCAGGAGGACTGGAACATGGTTCTCTACAACGGCATGGCCTCCACCTCTCCTTGGGCAGCACTCTACTTCGTGGCACTAATGACCTTTGGGAACTACGTGCTGTTCAACCTACTAGTGGCCATCCTTGTGGAGGGTTTTCAGGCGGAGGTGAGGACTTGGGCCTGTTTGGTGCGTCAATGAATCATGCGCTGTGGTGCCTTTGATGTCTGCAATTGGCTTTTATTTTTTAAAACCACGTCAAAAAACGTTTGATGCTTCTTTGATATTCAGTCACCGTTAGAGACAGTATCTCTCAGCTACTCCCCTCACCTCACTCTGCATCTTCACGACTGTCTGCCTTGCTGACAGGGCGATGCCAATCGGTCCTACTCGGACGATGACAGGTCTTCCTGCAACTTTGACGATACCGAGAAGCAGAAAGATCCTCTCCAGCTCTCGGGTATTTTCCTCCATTAATCTCTGGCCTCAGCTCAGATTTGCAGTTACGCTTGTGTGTTTGTGTTTATTTATCGGATTTCTGCAGCTGGCACAAGTAACATTTTGTAAGAACTGAACCATCAGCCCCATTGGTTATTGGTTTAAGGCAACGTTTCCCAATCCGGTCCTCGGGGACCCATAACTCCCTCCCAGCCAGACTGTCCATATATTTCCATAAAAATGTGGACCGTCTGTGTGGACCATCTCCTTTCCGGTAGCTGGGGGTGAGAAAAAACAGACTGTCTGCTGGTCCACAAGGACCAAATTGGGCAACGCTGGTTTTTAAGCTTGACCCTTAAGCGTGATAGCTAACCTGAAACGCTGCTGTGAAATATCTATATTTATTAACAGTACAGTGTGAAGTGACAGGCCTCTGTGGGTTTCTTTGAGTGGAATTGTCCAGTAAGCGATTTTAGTAACTGCTAAAACTTTGTTACTAGTGAATAAAGAGGTCAGATCCCTGGTGGGGAGTGATGCTGTACTTTTGTAACAGTTTTCAATCCGACTTGCCTCATATTCTGCCAGTTAGATGGGCATGAGGAGCTGCACCAAACGTGTGAAAAGGTTGTAGGGTAACACTTTCTAAGAAGCCCATCTTCATAAAGCCTAATAACTCATTCATTGTAACATTCATAAAGCATTATAAACAAGGTTATAACTATTTATAAAAAGGCATAACACATTATAGCCATGTGTAATATGCATTATGGCTGCTATTTGAAGCTGTAATGCACAATACATACTTTTATAATGCAGTACAAAGCATCATTAAAGCCTATACCGGCTATTATAATACATTATGAAGGTATCTATAGTGCATTATAGATGAAAGCTTCATAATGCATAATACACATGGCTATGTGTTATGCCTTTTGATAAACATTTATAGCTATGTTTATACTGCTGTTTGAATGCATTATTATTTATGAATGTGTTTATAAATTACCTAAATTATGGCCTTTAGTAAAGTGTTACTGGTTGCAGCTTCAAAAGAAACCATGTGGAAACAGTCCTTTGATAAATGGCTGTAGTTCCCTGAAGCTCATAATAGATTGCATCACCTGTATCCATAGCACCTGGCTGCTAATTACATACGTGTGAAATATCAGCCTCCCCTTTCCACAGATTGTGCCTGGTTAGAAACTGTTACTCACATCTAATTGTCCTGCTATTTAATCTGCAAACATGTTTGCAGATCTAACACCAGTGTCAGGGAGCCCAGCTACACCATGGGAGTGCTTTCCAATGCCTTTTGGTGAGAGTTCTGATGACTGTCACTATGTTCAGAACTGACAGCAACCTAACCCCCCCTCCCCCCAGACCCCAAGCTGTGCGCCCTCACTCCTAACGGGCACCTGGAGGTGGCGCCAGTGAGTGCCAGCAAAGGCGTGTACCCCCCCGAGCATCTGACCTTCTCCCGGGGGTCACGGGAGAGCAGCGTGACGTCACTGGGCAAGACCAGCCAGGATCGCAGGTCTCTGGTGAGTGGAGAGGGCAGCCATCGCTTCCAAGTAATGACCTTGGGCCATACAGTAGTACCCTTCTCCCCCCCCCACCGCCCGCACAAACTCGCCAGCTCGTAAGTCAGGTGCCATCCATGTCCGTGAGCTCTGTGAGCTTAGTCCAGTTCCTGCCTCTTTTCACTATTTAATGCCCACACTGGAATGTTGTGTAGTAGCTGGAATGTTGCATTGCTATTGATGCGAAATGATTGGCTAATTGATTTGGCTGATCTGATTGGCTGATTGACTACCTTATGCCTATGCTAATAGGTTACTGATGTACATAGCTTTGAGGGACTGAAATGTGTGCCATTTGCACAACTGCAAATGTCAAGGCAATCTAATTCTTTTGTACTTATACGCTTATACACTTTCCCATTTTGAGTTCTGAATTTATTAGGAATTAGGGAACAAAAACCCTAAAAGGCTTTGGCGCTCATAGACAGTATCTTGTGCATTGCAGCGCCTGGGGCGCAGTTCCCTGTACCACAACTGGGGGCGCCCTCTCCCTCAGTCTGCGTGGAGCCGAAGGTCCAGCTGGAACAGTTTGAGCAGGACCCCCCGGGGTCTGGGGATGGGGGGAGGCAGCCTCCGGTCCCGCAGCCCCAGGTCCCTCCACGCGGCCGAGAACGAGTCCCTCCTTTCTCCACCTCTTCCTCCCCCACCTCTACTGTCCCGCCACTTTCCCCCAAATAGAGACAGGCGGGCACTCTCCCTGGAGCTCCCTGAGCTGCTGCAGGTGCCCGGGCCCCCGCTGGCTCTCCCCCGAGAGAAGAGCTTCTCGGGAGGCCTGAACAGCCCCGGGTGGGCCGGGGACCATCACGACTGCAACGGGAAGACGCCGGCCCCCCAGGCCAAGCTGCTTGGCGAGGTTTTCCCACAGCTCAACACGTGCAAGGAGAGGCAGGAGCTCGAGGATGAAATAGACTATGTAAGAACAATGGGGACCATAACTGGTCCTTATATTTAACGCCTCTCAGCATTACATAATCACCATTGTGTCTGTGACCCTCGTTAACACTGTATGTAGAGAAAGCCTCAAAGTGCCAGTATGTGTCCAGCTGAAATATAAAGGGAGCCACCTCAGTGGATAACAGAGGACAGACGTCTTGGGCTGCAATTAAACAGGCAGCACTAAGGCCTTAATTCTATTCTTCTAGAAAAGGGCTCACTTGGTTATGGACAGAATTTTAGAACTTTTAATCTGGAGAATACAACGAATGTGTGAAAATAACCGGTTTCTCTAGAAATAATATAGAGTGCAAAATAAAAAAAAAGTTTAGCTTTTTTGTTATGAATTCGCCAACTGTAAGTCATTTGGCTAAGAACTGTGTGAGTCATCGCAGACAGTCAGACATGACTGATGATTCGTGAGAGGAAGATGGAGCCGATGAGGACACCTATCCTACAATTATCTTTTCATTTTACTCGGCTGATGTGTATCTTTTTCTTCGCAGAATGCCCTGTACGTTTTACCGTTCACTTTTGCCTGACATTTACCTCGTTAAGCCCCGCATCACGCAGGAGACTGGCGGAGTTCATGTTAAATGTCACCATGCGCCTGGCTCACTTTAACCGCCACGTACGTCTCAGCGCAAGCTGCACGTTCACCGCACGCGAGAACCTCGGGCGTGGTTCATTCTCTGGTTTCATTAGCGTCCCGTCGCGCTTTACGCACGTGCAGAATCTCTCAGGGTGAACCTACGGTGGAGTTCTGCGGAGTGCCAGCTCATCCACTCGGTGACTAAGAGCACTGATCCACCTAGCAGATCTCTGATGGCCCACTGTATATCCTACAGTGGAGATTCTGCATGCTGGCTGACAGTGGAATGTCCCCCCCAGAGTCTCTGCTTCCGGATCCAGAAGATGATAGAGGTGTACAGACCAGACTGGTGTGAGACCCGGGAGGACTGGTCTGTCTACCTTTTCTCCCCACAGAATAAGTAAGTCTGCTATCTTCACAGTCAAATTAGCAAATACATCAGTTCAAAGTGACTAAGCTTTTTTGCCACAGCTAAACGTAAATTTGCATGAATATTTAACAAATTTACACTAAGCACTATTCCCTTTTCTGGGATTCATACCTTAAGCCTGTACAGGACCGTGATCTTTATGATCTGATATTACCTGGTGCGCAATAAACCCCCACTTTAAACCATTGACAGAAGCTGCTTAACCGACCCAATATCACTGCTCCTCACAAAAAGCCCGCACGGCTAAGTGGCCGCCGTGATTGGTTCCTGGCGGAGTTTTCCGACGGCCAATCACTGAAGCAGGCAAGCACGGTGCAAAGCCATCCCCGGAGGGTGAAGCCAAGCAGACGCTGCTCTAATCAGGGGGAAGACGGCTCTCAGGGTCCTCGCAGAAACAACTTGATTAGTCTATTGATCTCCTTCTAGAGGTGGCATGACAACTCATGCTTTGTTTATCAACAAGTGCTTAGAGACGACGAGCTGTCTCCTGCACTCGGGGAGGCACGGCTGCGGCTTAAAGCGTCCCCTATTGCAGGCGAATAAAAGCCTCGTATTGAGCAAAAGCTTTTTGACTGTCACTTATGACAATGATGTGACTAATACCGCATTTGGCACTCCGTGACCTCGAATTTAACGTGGGTGGGGGAGACTTTCGCTTATAATTCAGTTTCTGGAGATGGATCTGTTAATATCGTGAGAGTGTGTGTATGTCCATCTGTGTGCGTGGGTGAGTATGTGTAATTTTGAATCTGTTCCTGGGATTTGTGGTTATATTTAGACAGCAGGTGAATTTGTGTGGTTTTTCTCCAAAGAGAAAATTATCCTAACTCATCCTGAAGGTGATTAAGTAATTTCACCCCCCCCCCTTTCTGCCTGTTTCCTGTTCTTTTTTCAGGTTCAGGTTAATGTGTCAGTCTGTCATTGCACATAAGCTCTTCGATTATGTGGTACTGGCTTTCATCTTCCTCAACTGCATCACGGTGGCTTTGGAGAGACCCAAAATCCACCAGGGAAGCCTGGTAAGACCCCCCATTGCAGCTGCGGTTCACTTGGTGAAGTTGACCTGTCGAACTGTAAAGCAAAGTCACCCCCTCTCCTCCTCTCTACATAGGAACGACTCTTCCTCACCATCTCCAATTACATCTTCACGGCCATTTTTGTGGCAGAGATGACTGTCAAGGTAAACCCTAAAACTGATTCATTTCCTGTTGCTTCTCTTGTCCAGTGATGTCGTCTTGCATATACCCAACAGGAATATTGATTCATTTATCAATGGGTTAAATCTGTTGTGCATGCCAAGTGCACTGTGTATTCCCAGCATTCCCACGTCCCCATAAGCACATGTCGGCCTTCCAGGCCTGGCCCAGGCGCGATATTTTCTTGTTTGTTCCCAATTTGTCCGGCATTGCCTCTGGCTCTCCAGAGAGTAGCAGTATATTGAATTTCCTGGATCTGCTCTGTTAGCGTAATCTCCCCACAGACGAGCAATTAAGTGACTGAATAAATGAAACCAAGTTTCTGCATTCAGACAGTCTGTGGGGGGGGGGGGGGGGGGGGGGGGGGGGGGGGGGGGGGGGGGGGGGGGGGGGGGGGGGGG
>JAODKN010000045.1:15918486-15929733 GCA_026774425.1 Petrocephalus zakoni
CCCCCCCCCCCCCCCCCCCCCCCCCCCCCCCCCCCCCCCCCCCCCCCCCCCCCCCGCCCCCCCGCCCCCCCCGCCCCGCCAGTTGCTATGGTGATGCGAGGTGCTTTTCTTAACAGGGCAATTACCGTCTGACTTGAATATTCTGCTTGCTTTGGCATTACATTTTGCCAAGTGTCAGACTTACGATGTGCTTTATTGGGCCCCAGACAGACTCAGGACAGGTTAATTTGGTTAATTATAATGTGATATTTAAGCTCCTTGGCAGCAGTTTAGTCCCTGAATGCAGAGTGTTTTTTCCTGCGGTGAGGACACTGAGAAATTTGTGCGTCACTATCCTCTCCCTGCCCCCCGCACCCCCCCAGTCCAGCCGGCAGAGCTCCCCTTGCGCCCCCTGGGGGTCGGGCAGTGCCTGGGGCAGCCGGCGGTCCAGTTGGAACAGCCTTAGCCGCGGGCCCAGCCTGAAGAGGCGGGACCTGTCGGGAGAGCGGGAGTCGCTGCTGTCGGGCGTGGGCCGGGGGGGCGCCGACGAGTCGGACGAGGACGGCGAGCCGGGTGCGGGAAGTGGGGCCGCAAGCGGGGGAACGCTCCTCCACCCCCACCCCGATACGCTGCACCCCCCCGAGCTGCTCCATGGACCCGCAGGCGGCTCGTCTGTCGAGATGCCCGACCGTAACGGCAGGACCCTCCACCCCCCCCATGCAGAGTTATTAAGGCCCCCCAAGGAAGACCCCGACAGCGAGGAGGACATGGAGGAAGTAAGCAGCCAGTCCCTCCGCCTGCACCTGCTTGTCCCCCCGGGTCAACCCACAAAAATAAGAGGAATAATTAAGCACAAACAACCCCCCCCCCCCCCCCGAGATCACAGGTGGAGGGGGTCAGTAGGGGCTTTAATGCATCCAGCATTCTGCCTCACTGGCGGAAAATTGGTCTTCGGGCAGTTAGAAAGTCACCTCTGTGGTGGCAGGGGACCCCGGAGAAACTCCGCATTCCCAGTCTCGCGCAGAGCTCGCTATTTATCCCACGTCTGGATTTCTTCAAAATTCTCGCTGCGATCTTCACTATTTGGGATTTTAACTGTGAGCACTTTTACCATTCAGGGGGGGTTGCTGCAGCCCCCCGGCCCCCAGGGAATTCGCAGCTTGTGTTGCCCGTTGAGCTCGTAATTAATTACGATCGAATCCTTAACTGATTTAATGGCACGATTCAGGATACAGCCGAATACGACTTTTCAATCTCTTCACGGCCCTTGACGCACTTAATTAATTTGAACGAGGCCTTGTACTAATTTTCTGTGTATTCCATAAATGATCAATTAAAGGGGACATAATTTAAAACACAAGGGCACCTGCAGCTCTTTTCTGTTTACATTAATCGTTTGCTAAATGGAGTGACGCGGTAGTTCGGGGGCGGGGGGGTGCTGACGCCTCACACCTCCGCAGCTGGGATTCATATGCCACCTCTGCTCTGCACGCGTGTGTGTGTGTGTGTGTGTGTGTGTGTGTCTGCATGTCCTCCCTGCCCCACATGAGATATTCTTCTAGTTACTCTGTCTTTCTCCCACAGTCCAAAGTCCAATCGCCGCTGGCGTGTGTGTGTGTGTGTGTGTCCCACGATGGACTGGTGTGTCCGCCTCGTGCCCTGCGCGGGCCCCAGGCCTCCCCACAGCCCTGTCCTGGATAAGTGATTAGATTTTCATAAAGACAATTCAGTAGGATCTTATCAGCCGGAGTTGGGATTAGGAAAAAGGAGGGGGAACGAGAACCTGCTGTGAGTTTAGCAAAAACCTTGATGACTCTGCACACGGCGATTTGCCTGCTGCTCTGGGTGAGTGGAATCAGCGGGGAGCCAGGAGGTGGAGTGGGCCGGATCGGAGCCAGGCAGGGGTAACCTCCTGAATGGTAGTGAGAGCGTGCCACCTATGCTGGATGTTTTTTGAGAGCTTGTCATTGGCAGAGCAGTAGATATGACCCAGCAGAGAAGGGGCCCTAGGATCTTATCTGTAAATTACCGTGCTTTCTTTTAATTTAGTGTTTGCACCTCCTAAACAACTTGGGGACCTTTTTAATTCTGATATAAGGAGGGTTTTCTTTTGGTTGTTTAACCGCTGCACCTCCTGCTGGTGTGACTATGGAATGTCTCATCTGACCCTCTCATTGAACAGACCTGTGGGATCCGGCTGAAGAAAACTTGGGAGAGGTATAGGCCCTGGTGGTGTGTTGATCACAAGGATTGGTCCTTGTACATCTTCTCCCCGCAGAACAGGTGAGTGCACCCGCCCTCGCGGGCCTTGCCGGGTGTCCGCTCATGAAACCAGTCCCCATGGAAACCCGCCCCATCTCCCGCAGGTTCCGCAAGGCCTGCCAGCGGCTGATCTCGCACAAGATGTTCGACCATGTGGTGCTGGTCTTCATCTTCCTCAACTGCATCACCATTGCCTTGGAAAGACCCGACATCCTCCCTTTCAGCACGGTACGGCGTGCCCGTTTTCTGAACCGTCCAGTGCGGAAATTAGCCGGTAGCTCTCGGGGGAGGGGTGGGTGGTGTGTTCCGCGAAGTCTACCACACATGGATGATGTTCTGCTTTGCTATTTCAGGAGCGCCTGTTCCTCACGATCTCCAATTACGTTTTCACTGTGATCTTCGTTACTGAGATGACCGTAAAGGTAACATGCTTTTTTAATTTGTTGGTGTGGGGGGGGGGGGTGCTACATATATGTAAAGTGGCAATGAGGTTTGGAGGGGCTGGGTGGGTTCTTCACAAGCACAGCTGGAAAACGTGTTCTTATTCTTCTTAACCCTCTTCATTTTTAATTTTGGGGCCCTGCCCTCAGTCCTCCATTCCTGCCGTTCATTCATTAACTGAGATTAATTGTGTAGTGAGGTTCCACTGTAGCGAGAGACTAACACTGATCTGGAGCGGGCCCCCTTAGAGACTTATGTGCTGTGAGCCATATTGAAACAGTATGTTGTGGGTGTATTTGTCGCTACACAAAAATTCAGGTCTGGTTGCTCCGGTTGTTTTTGTGTACTGGCGCTGCTTAAAATTGGCAGCGCTTGCTGGATTTCAGGTTCATTAACGAACGAGACCAGCGCGCGAGATCTCAGACAAAGCCGGCGGTACCTGAGCGCTGAGGCCGTTACTGGATTCTTGCTTAGCCAGAATAATGCGGAAAGTAGAAAACGCCCACACGAAATGTGCGTTTAATTACAGTCACCGCACTCAATTACAATTACAAAGCATTTAATTACAATGACATGTATTTCACAATAATTACCAATACAAAATGCACATTTAATTGCAGTTTTTTCGTATGTATACGCAATATCTGTTTCTTATGTAATTAGTAGATATTTGAATAGCAAAATAACTGAGTTGTATATCTGACGTGTGACGGCAGGTGGTGGCGCTGGGCCTCTGCGTGGAGTGTGGAAGCTACCTGCGAAGCAGCTGGAATGTGTTGGACGGCGGTCTGGTGATGGTCTCGCTGGTGGACCTCCTGGCGTCGCTGGCTTCCGCCGGCGGAAACCGCATCTTGGGCATCCTCAGAGTCCTGCGCTTGCTGAGGACGCTGCGGCCACTGAGGTAGGAGCCCGTGATGGGTGGCTGTGTGTCTAACTAGTGCTGGTAACTAGCACCTATCTGTCTTCACCCTCCGAGAAAAGAGTGAATCAGTGTTTTATGGTCACCCAGAAATTCAACCTTAGTGCCAAGAAATGCATCTTGTATTAAAAGAACAATTAGATTTAAAAGTTGGACAAAAACCACCAGAGAGGGCTAGCATGACATAGTAGCCCTATGAATCTGACTGATTACCCCCCAACCCGCCAAATCCAGGGTGATCAGCCGGGCTCCGGGCTTGAAGCTGGTGGTGGAGACGCTGATCACCTCGCTGCGGCCCATCGGGAACATCGTGCTGATATGCTGCGCCTTCTTCATCGTGTTTGGCATCCTGGGAGTTCAGGTTAGCATGTGGTTAGAAAAATATGGCCGCCTCGCACCTGGAGAACACAAGCAAACAGCGTTATGAGACCGATCTCGCTTTGTACGCGTGGAGAAGATTAGTCGGGCTGATGCGTGACAAGGCAGAGCCACGGTTCAAAAATGAGACTTCTAGTGTGGCGGTTTGCCTCTTAGGGCCAGGCTGCACCGCTACGAGGGAAATGTCGGACTCCATTACTGTCATCCTCAGCTTTCTTTGCGATTCAGCCTCACTGGTCAGATTAACGTCATACTGGTAATTTGTCTTCCCGGAATCAGAACCTGTACTCTTTTCATTGTGGCTCCAGTTAACAGTTACGCCACTGTTCCTATCAGGAACAGCAGGAGCCTTCAGATGGTAACACCTTACCATGGCAAATTGTAATTGGTCTCCCTAGAATATGAACCTGTCGGTTTCTAGTTGTGGGTCCAGTTAGCAGTAATGTCATCTGCGTGAACTACAAACTTATGGGGTGACTTGAAACTGCATCATCACAAAATGTATCATCAGCCAAACACCTGAGCGATATGTTACAGTGGGAAGGAATTTGGATGGGGGAAGACATTGGGCATGACAGCTCCACTAACTATAGGATTCCACTCTAAGGAACTCGTGACTCCATTCTGGGGTGCAGAGGTGGAAAGTTCAAGTCCAGAATGTACAAATCCATACCAAGATTTTGTTTCAACCAATCAGTTGAGTATAAAGAGTCACAGAGTACTCAACTGGTTGGTTGAAACAAAATCTCGGTCTGGATTTGTACTTCTTTCTGGACCTGAACGTTCCCCTTCTGCTGGGGTGTGACATTAGCAGCTGTCACGGGGACATGGGCCATAGGTCGTGCTTAATCAAGACTGGATAGACTCTCTCCTGTGACCTCCCATTGACTCTCTTCCTTTCTTTGGGGGAGGGGGTGGATACAGAGCTTGTGTAATGAAATTTGCTCCTTTTCACCCCCTCGGCGACGGCTGTCAGGGCTTGTGATGAATTATGGGATTTTAAGGGGGCTTGTGGGGCCACAGGGGATGTTATGGGTTCACTCGGGGCTGATTTATGGGCAGCACTTGTCCGTTCCTCATCCCACTGACAGGGACTCTTGAGTTGGGGTTTTGTTTGCGCTTGCTGGTTGTGTTTAACGTTTACCGTAGACGAAAAGTGAAGCTACTTTTAAGGAGACTTTCTCAGCCTCTTCGAGGGGGAGGGAGCACAGCGTTTCTACGGTTTAATGTGTTTTTTTTTTTTTCGTTGTCTTTTGAGATTCCTAATTACGGTTTTTCTCTGATTTCCTGTGGGAGTGCTCTTGTGTAAACAGATGCCATATGCTTATATAGCGGACAAGCTTAGGGAATTTATGAAGGTGATGTTTGTCTGAGTGGTAGGTCTCTGCTAGAACCCTCCCAAACCCCCCCCCCCTTTCCTCTGTAGCTTTTTAAGGGGAAGTTTTACCACTGCGAAGGACCCGACATGAGAAACATCACCAACAAGTCGGACTGCCACAGTGCCAACTACCGCTGGATACGGAGGAAATACAACTTTGACAACCTGGGCCAGGTGACCAGTTTGCCTCAATGGCGCCCCTAGTGTAAAGTATGATAATAGCATGTGGCAAGTCGGCTTTCTGAATGCATTGTTGGTTTCTTAGCATATTAGCATTTCTGGGTTTCTTCCGCGCGTTGCCACGGGGTACGCTGATGGCGGGGTGAGGGGGCAGGCCAGCTTTGTTGACGTCGCTGCTGTGACCTTCCACTTTAGGCCCTTATGACCCTGTTCGTCCTGGCTTCCAAGGATGGGTGGGTAAACATTATGTATGATGGTCTGGACGCCGTGGCTGTGGATCAGCAGGTGAGCACGTGGGCTAATGGCTAACAACATTCTTAAAACATGCTTGACTTCATCAAATGATGGGAACTTGAACCAAGTCCTGCCTCCGACCTGCAGATAACTCTGTTCCAAGGCGAGAATGAACAACGGGTCTTAATTTCAGTGATTTGGATAATGGGTACAGAAGGTGCAAGGTCTTTGCCGAGAGCGATTTATCAGTGAACCGGCTAGCAGCAATTAGCTGGACGGCCTAATTAGTTATCCGGATGTTATTAATTACACGATGCATTTAACGTAGGGGCTACGTTCTGTTACTGCTGCCAAAGCAAGATGACTTTGGTGGTTGATGTGAGACAGCGGTAAAGTCACACAGTGCTCTCACTGTGGAGGTTAGCAGTTGACTGAAGGAGGGTCATGTGACCAGATACTCCGGGTTTATTCGGGAATTTCTAACATAAGCCACCCCCCCCCACAGCCGGTGAGGAACCACAACCCCTGGATGCTGCTCTACTTCATCTCCTTCCTGCTCATCGTCAGCTTCTTCGTGCTCAACATGTTCGTGGGCGTGGTGGTGGAGAACTTCCACAAGTGCCGGCAGGACCAGGAGGAGGAGGAGGCGCGGCGGCGCGAGGATAAGCGGCTGCGGCGCCTGGAGAGGAGGCGCAGGAGTAAGGGGATAAGCGGGTCGGGCCGGCGTTCGGGTCGGTAACCTTTCTGGAACCTGCCTGCCTCTACAGCCTGAGACACACAGCCGCCACCTAGAGGCAGAAGCCCAAGGTGGCAGCATGGACCCCCGCATGCCCCCTACAGGTGCACTGCATGAGGGCATGAAGCCAGCCTAGGGGTCCCTGACACGCCCTGGGACTGGCCCAGCACAAACATAGGCCCCCAAATTGGGCCAACCAGCAAATGGACTAACACAGAGCTGGACACTAAAAATCCATTTGGTTTATTTTGTTCAGGTAAAGAGGTCAATCTAAGGTTAGAAAGTGAGTGACATCCCACAGACACACCTCACACTTCTCTTACTGCCCTACCCTACATCTTGCGTCAACGTTCTTGGGTTATTACCATGCCTCACATGGTACAACGTACGCCTTTCATGCTTTACTTATGGAACCTAAACAGCGGTGCCTATGATGAGCAGAGCATCATGGGAAACTGTGTTGTGGAATGACATGGTGAGTGGGTTTGCTGGACGAACAGGCCCTCGGAGGACCAGTCGCGTGCCTCACGGTAGCAGAACCTACTTGGATCTGTGATCATCTGGCAGCAACCCTGTTATGTTGCAGTTATCCAGATCAGTACTTTTCCCAATGATTATTGTTTTAGACACGGCTGCTTTCAGATTACTGTCTGGAAGAATGTAGGTAGTGTGATTTTTGCACAATAATCATGGGACTTCATGAAATTCTCACTTTTGATGAAATTGGGACATCTGAATAAACACTGATGTACAGCAATGTTTATTCCTCCTGTTTCTATCAATATTTGCAACCACCAATTTGAGCAAACAAGATGATAATAATTTACAGATTAAATAGTTGTTATCCAGACAAAGCTCTTAGCTGACCTGCGAGATTGTGGGTGTTTGGGAAGCTGTGATTTGGTCAAGGAGCATTTAGTTTACACATAGATATCGAGAACATGCACATTTGTCAAGCAGTGTATTCCTGTCTATGAGCTGACTGCATGCCATCAGATCAGAAGTCCACAACCAAATCTCCACCCTCAGCATTCCTCAGCTGGACCATTCCTCTGTCATTTGATTTCCCTGTGCCATCGAATTACATTTTCTCCCAGGACCAAAACCCATTCCTGGTTTTATTTAAAAGCATCCTTCATTCCGAGCATTTGTGTGAGTCCCTGGTGGGCCAGACACAGAGATGGCTGATTTCCGGGCTGCTTTGGGCCTTCAGTCCCACTGAGGAGATCTGAGGACGAGCATGGGCTCTGAAGGGAGTTGATGCACCTTGTATGGCAACATCCATGTGATGTTACATACAACGTTAGCAACTGATGGGTTTAATTCTGGTGGCTTAATTTGGTACAAGCATGAAAGGCATGTGCTGTAGAGTTCTGTGGACCAGCAGAAGATAATTGATGGTCATGTGAGGGCAGGCAGTGATGTGATTGGGCCGGTTTTGTGCTCTCTTCCGCTGCAGAGGCCCAACAGCGACCATACTACGCCGACTACTCACCTGTCCGGCTCTATATCCACACACTGTGCACCAACCATTACCTGGACATCTTCATCACCATCGTCATCGGCGTCAACGTGATCACCATGTCTCTGGAGCACTACAGGCAGTCGCAGGTAGGCAGATCCTTACAGCCACATCCCCACCTCTAACTGTAACCAGCCACACATACTTACCCAGAGGTGTCAATTTCATGTCCAGAAAGTAAAAATCCAGACCAGGATTTAGTTTCAACCAACTAGAATTAGCACTCTGTGGCTGTGACTCTTTATGCGCAACTGATTGGTTGAAACTAAATCCTGGTCTGGATTTTTACTTTCCAGACCTGAAATTGACACCTCTGTACTTACAACAACCGTGTCATTTTTTTCTTGCACCAAGCCTGATCTTTAACGAGGTTTCAGTCTCCTGTTATAAGCGCGTCATATGAAATGTAGTCAACTTAAATTAACTCGTTCCAGTCATTTGCCTCGACTAATGGTACGGATTTAAGTGCAGCGTAATCATGTTTAACATACAATTCAGCTTCTTAATCATTCCGAAGACCAGAATCTAGTAAATAATTTACAGAATTGTTTCTTAACCATCAGCTCTCCAGCAAAACACTCAGGGGGCGGTCCCCGGCCAGTGAAATTTACCCCCCCTCGCCGCCAAGCCTGCAGAGGTGTCAATTTCAGGTCCGGAAAGTAAAAATCCAGACCAGGATTTTGTTTCAACCAATCAGTTGCGCATAAAGAGTCACAGTCACAGAGTGCGCAACTAGTAAGTTTAAACAAAATCCTGGTCTGGGTTTTTACTTTCTGGACATGAAATTGACACCTCTGCAAGCCTGTGACATGATAAATGATGAATAGCCGAGCTTTGGGTTGGGGAAGGTTGAGAAACTGCACTTTAGGCCATTGAATAATTCAAAAATTACATTTGCCACTGTGCTATCACTTGAAAGTGGACAATTTTCTTTTGCTAGTTTGGATTTCTTATCACTACAGTACACCTTCATGCCCGACCTCTGCGGAGGTAATTGGTCTAGTTGTAATATGTCTGTCGAATCATCACAGGCTTAAAATGTGAATTTCCATTTAAAAATGTGAAATATTTCAACAATAGGTCCAAGTCAGTGTCCAGTCCGGTCTTTGGGGACCCGCAGCCGGTCCATGTTTTCGCTCCCTCCGCGCTCCCTGCCGGACAGGGGCTGGGATGGTCTGTGGGTCTCCAAGGACCGGACTAGGAAACACTGGTCTAAGTCATCCACTGTGGCAGCTTGTTCCTGTGTAATCCCCCCAGCTCATGTACACAATGCACCTGGAGAAGGAGACCACTGGATTTAAGGCATTATGTGTCCACCTGTCACAAAAAAAAACATAGTCGGAGGTACTCCTGGTCCCGAGTTAAAATCCCCTATTCCGGGGTGTGAAAACATGACGTTCCAAAGGATGATGGTTTCTGAAGTTGTGGGATGGACCAAGTCTGACTTTTGCCCCCCCCGTTGTTGTACCTTGCAGTACCTTGAGGTGGCGCTGAAGTACTGCAACTATTTCTTCACCGTCATCTTCATCCTTGAGGCCCTGCTCAAGCTGGTCGCGTTCGGAGTCCGGCGGTTCTTCAAAGACAGGTTTGCAGTTCCTGGGCCGCGGACGTTGGCAGCTGGGTGACAGTGAGGCTTGACACCAGCGAGGCCTACGGAAGCCACGGTGTGAAGGGAAAGGCTTGAGCTAATTATCGCTCATTAGAGGGGAAGTGCTGGTCACCCGCAGTGAAGTGCTACACTTCCATTAATGGGGAAATTATCTCAGATGACTTGGTACGTTGCCTTTTGAAGCCCCGCTGAAGGATTTGACATCCATCCACCCAGTTTAGCTCTGGGGATGGCAGCAAGGCCGGTCCTGGTGTCTTGGGGACTGTGGGCAACACGTAGTCCAGGAAGGATTTGAAGGTCGCTAGTTCAAATCATTTGAGCGTCTTTTCTGTGAGAACGTTTGAGGTAATTAAGTAGAATTACTTCAGAAAATTTCCTGCTGTAGAACTAGATCAAACGGCAGGTGACCTTTGTAGTCATCATCTGACTGTGGGTTAGGGTTAAGGGAGCTCCTGTTTTGCTATTTCCCCAGGTGGAACCAGCTGGATCTGGGAATTGTCTTGCTGTCCATTATGGGGATCACGCTGGAGGAGATTGAGATCAACGCTTCCCTGCCGATAAATCCCACCATCATCCGGATCATGAGGGTGCTCAGGATTGCCAGAGGTACCCACCCCTGCCCCCGGGTTGCTTAGCAAGGGTGTTGTGGATGGGTATGATTTCTTAACCCCCACCTCACACGCTGTTTCCATGCCAACGCCCCCTCCCACCAGTGCTGAAGCTACTGAAGATGGCCACAGGGATGAGGGCCTTGCTGGACACTGTGGTCCAGGCTTTACCACAGGTTTGTGTGTTTGAGTGAAAGACCACCCTGCCTCCTCCAATATCCCATCATGCCCTGCATCACCCTCTTCTGTCCGCTGGCCTCCAGGTGGGGAACTTGGGGCTGCTCTTCATGCTGCTATTCTTCATCTACGCCGCCCTTGGCGTGGAGCTCTTCGGGAAGCTGGGTTGGTATTGCTCCTCCTCAACACGTCTGTGATCCCTGGTCCCCGGTTTATTATTTTAATGTATCTGAAAGAACCTGTCAGGAACATGGTAGTAATAGCCTGTCATATTCCGGCTAGAAGATTAGCTTAGTCCAGCTAAAGAACCGTCTGGAGAACGCGCTCAGACTCGAGGCAGACCTGCTGTCACTCTGTCCCTGTTTATGTAGAGGCATCCAAACCGTATTTACGTGTGAAGTGATCATCCACACGTTTTTTCATTACCACGTCCAGGCCTCCTGTTACCTTGGGTCCTGCTGTAGCTCTTCCGCCATCAGAAAGTGAAAACCAGAAAGTGTGTCACCCCAACCACCCCAGCGAATGCTCCCGTCAAATAGGTTGCTATTTTCTGTAAGAGCTACTTTAAAAGACACAAACTGCTGATCTGTGGCAGAAAAAAAACTGCCGTGTCCCCATCGGAAGCGTCAAATCACATTAGCGGCGGTTTCAAGATTTCAATAGCATATCTGCTGGTCTGTGCGGCGGCTAACTAGCAGCTAGCGTTGGGAGACAATGTAAACGTTAGTCGGTCGTCATGGAAACACTGCAGGAGAAGAAGCGTGGTTTCGCACAAGAACATAAAAAGCCAGGCGCGATATTGGAGACTGCACACGAAAGGGTGC
>JAODKN010000045.1:15974751-15985482 GCA_026774425.1 Petrocephalus zakoni
CTGTCACCAGGATACAACCATCCCGCCCTCATGAAGGTCATGAGCAGCCCCCACAACCTGGTAAGGGGAAGTCGGGGGAGGGGGAGCCAAGGCATTATGGGTAACGTGCGTCTCACTGCTTCCTCGAGTGGCGGCTCTTTTCGCCGGTTGCATAGCTGCGTGGCTTTATGATGTCACTGTATCGATGTTAGCGTGCGACTTTACTGCTTCCTTCCTCACCTGGGTTTGCATAAAACAATTCAGTAACTGTTTACCACCACTGTCTCTTCTTTTTCAGAGCACGTTTGTGAACCGGCCAGCCCTCGGGATCCTACCGCCGGAGAACTTTCCGGATAGGCTGACCGAGAGCCTGCTTTCGGTGAGTGCGGTCAGGACCACTGTGCATACTTGGGTCCATTTGCTGCTGGTGGTTTTTAAAATGTAAAGCTGGAATCGCAGTACGGTTATATGGGTCCTGAAGAAGCACCTTCATATCCTTGATAGCTTTCCTCATGCCAAACCCGCCCACTAGACCGTTTTATTGATGGACACATGACATCTAGCATTGTGCAAACACTCAGAGTCTGCTTATATCATCGGTGTGACGGAGCTTATATCATCGGTGTGACGGAGCTTATATCATTGGTGTGACAGAGCTGATGGACACGTGGCATCTAGCATCGTGCAAACGCTCCGAGTCTGCTTATTTCATCAGTGTGACAGAGCTGATGCCGTTTTCTATCAACTTCCTAAACATTCCCTGACTGCTTACTGGCAGTGATACAACATTAGATTTATCATCTGCCCTGTCATGAGTGGATATATTGTAACCAAACTGACACTGTTTGCAGCTGCTTTCCTTTAAGCATTCAGATATAAATTACTCAAAAAAATAAATATTTGAGTTCCGTTTACTACACTCTGGCCTACTGCCAAGATTCCCTTCCTGGGGTTTCACATGGTAATATTTCGAGGCAGTTCCAAATTCTCACCATGGCTCCCTCTGCTGCCCCCTAGTGGGTCAGTAATGTATGGTTTCCTACTCTTCAAGGTGGCCCCCAGAGGCATGAGACACGTGCAGACCATGTCCTGCGGCTCCTGCTCCAACGAGAACGCCTTCAAGACCATATTCATCTGGCACAGGGTGAGTTGGGCCCCAGAAACATTGTGGGAACAAACACAGGTTGCCACCCTTTTCCTTCCTGATTGAATACAGAATACAAGGACGTCCAGCAGTCGTTAATATCCGTTCCTCAATGCCTCAAGTTATTATATCTGTGGTCTCGGAAACTGTCACCAGTTTTCAATTCAAAAGTGAGCCCATATTCCTAACATTATGGCTTTTAGGATGTGTAATTAGTTGGTTGCCAAGGTGACGACACACAGTGTCCTCAGATGCCCGATTTTTTTGATTTTTATTCCCAGAACAAGGAGCGGGGACACAAAACACCGACACAGGAAGAGATTTCCTCATGCATGGTTAACCAGGTAAATAACATCCCCTCCAAACTGGATTTAGCCAGCTCCAGCCGGGTGACCTCTGCGGGAACATGGACCAACTCTGGCATATGGCTGAATTGTTTGTTTATTGATTGGCTTAAACCTGATTGGACCACCCCCTTCGTTCTGCGCCCCTCCCTCAGGGTCCTGGCTGCCCCGACCTGAGCATCCTGTCTTTCATGGGCGGGTTTCACGGAAGGACTATGGGTAGGTTGTCATGCCAACCGTCTTCCTGGAGTTGACCTGCATCGCGGTGCTTTAGAATGACGTGAGCTAGGAGCTGATTTCAGGAACGGCTCAGGAGCGTTTCAGCCCACCCCCAGGTGTAGCCAAGTCATCCCCCGCTATAAGTCTGATGCATCATGGGACGTTTCTCATGCGCCTAGGCTGTCTGGCCACCACGCACTCCAAGGCCATCCACAAGCTGGACGTGCCCTCCTTCGACTGGCCTATCGCCCCCTTCCCTAAGCTGCGGTACCCACTGGAGGAGTTTGTGCGGGAGAACACCCAGGAGGAGGCACGCTGCCTGGAGGAGGTCTGCTCCACTCACCCCCACTGCCACTATTCTTCACCTCCGTCACTCTCTCAGGGCAGTGTTTCTCAACCCAGTTTTCGGGGAACCCCGGACAGGCCACATTTTTGCTCCCTCCCAGCTCCCAGCCAATAAGGAACACAGAATACCGGTGACAGGTTTGCTGGGAGCTGAGAGGAAGCAAAAAGGTGGCCTGGCTTGGGAAACACCGTCTTGGGGGATATTTTGACGGCGACTCCACAGTGGATGGAGGCTTTGGACAGGTCTGACAGCATGCCCCCCCCCCGCAGGTGGAGGACCTCATAGTGAAGTGGAGGCAGAAGGGCAAGACCGTGGCAGGGATCGTGGTCGAGCCAATCCAGGCCGAGGGGGGTGACAACCATGCCTCGCCAGACTTCTTCCGGAAGCTGAGGAACATCGCACGCAAGGTGGGGCGCAGGGCCCATTCGAGGAATATTCTTATATTTATATATAAAATGATGCAGAAAAAGACGTGAGATGGCAAAAAAATCCAAGCAAATATTAAAAAGAGCAGTGTAGAGCGGCGATGGACATTAAGTTCATGCTAAAGAGGGCACTGCATGGGTTAGACAGTCTCTGTCCAGCACATGAAAATGCCCTCCCTTCCTAAACAAGCAATAGATAAAGCAGAACAAACACATTGACAGGGGCTCAACTTGCTGGATGATTGTGTGCCAGTGATATGTTTTGAAACAGTGAGGGACAAGAGTATACTGTGGGCCAATCAGCTTTCAGCTTTCAGGGGGGCCTGTGGCCCCGCCCCCCCATTTACGGCCCTGCTGGGGTATCCAGCCTCATTTGCGGTGGCTTCGGTGTTCTAGCCGCGGATCAGCTCCTAGGCCCAGGGAAGGTCCTGTGACCTCAGCAGTGTTTACACTTGAAAATGAAGTAAGCTGTATATGTACACAAATAATAACATTCTTTTGGGATTGGCTGGTCTTTGGCAGCATGGCTGTGCTCTCCAAGTAGACGAGGTCCAGACCGGGTGCGGTCCTACCGGGAAGTTCTGGGCGCACGAGCACTGGGGTCTGGACGATCCTGTCGACGTCGTCTCCTTCAGCAAGAAGATGCTGACTGGGGGCTTTTTCTTCAGAGACGAGCTCATGCCTGATAAGGTACCCGAGCATCTAAGGGCGCTTTTCCACCGCGCTGGGTACCGTATGCGTGGTACTACGGGAAGGTACCAAGAGTCCGCTCAAAGTGATGCTTTTCCACTGGCATACAATTTGGTACCGGCACCAGATGCCAACATTGCATGTTAGGCACATTCTTACATCGCTAGTCGGCTAGACTGAGATCGGGCTTTGTCTTTCTTTGAATTCTGTACGGACGCTATAGTGCAGGGAGTTTCTCTTGCTTACATTTTGAAACAAAGCACGAAATGTACGGTTCCTGGTCCAGTGGAAAAGCTGCCATAGGTGAAGTTTTATACATTCTCTGTTGCTGTTGAAGGTCTACCTTTTTATATAGGAGCGAAATCGAAATGGTCGTGTTTTATTGCAAGATGGGAGGAGCCGTTACTGCCAGGGGCTTGTTGAAAACTTCTGCCATGTTCCTCGTAGCCGTACCGTATCTTCAACACCTGGATGGGAGACCCCTCCAAGAACGTCTTCTTGTCCGAGGTGCTGAACGTGATCAAGACGGAGAGGCTGCTGGAGGAGGTGGCCCGCTCGGGTGCGGCTCTGCTGCATGGCCTCATCGAGCTCCAGGTAGGGAACGGCCATCAGGGGGCGTGTGGTGATCCAGCCGCTCGGCTAACAGATGTGCATCCAACCGGGCTTTGTATTTCCACCCCCCCCAACCCAGACCCAGTACCCCCACCTCCTGAATGCTGCCAGGGGCCTGGGCACCTTCTGTGCCATCGATGCCCGCGATGACAAAACGAGAGACAGCCTCATCCAGAAGATCCGAGACAAAGGTAAGTGGCTGGGTGCGAGTAGGGTGCGAGTAGGGTGTGAGATGCTTACCTAACACCAGTGGGGGGGGGGGCGTTTGAACTTCCTTCTTTTTTTTTTTTTGTCATTCCATTTATCATTTGATGGGAGCTGGTTCAACTTTTGTATATTTTATGATATAATAATAATTATTATAATTATATTTAAACTATGATTTTTATGCACCAATGAGCCAAAATATGATGCAGCCCTATATACAGACGGGTCCGATCCACTGTCGTGACGTGGTACTTTTGTACCCAGACCTCGACACACGCTGTTTTTACGAGACATTTATTCATAATGTTTTGGCTCATCGGTGTTCTTGAATGTGATTGGTGGGACATAGCAGGGGTCCGATCAGGTGGCATAAGCGCCGGAGCCAATCCTCTGCTCCGATGATGCGCAGGGGTCATCCTGGGCGGATGCGGGGACAAGTCCATCCGGTTCCGGCCCGCTCTGGTCTTCAAGGAGTACCACGTCCACCTCTTCCTCAACATCTTCAACGACGTGCTGGCTGAGCACAAGTAGGGTGGTGGCGGAGGAGGGGCTGGCCGTCCTGGGAGAAGCACAGTCTCACCAATCGGGGGGGAGTAATCCATAGTAATATAATGTGAATGAGCCAATCATGTGTTTTCTTTAACCGAAGCTCCACCCAGATTTTTCTTTCAGTAACCCTGTATAGATATTAAGGATTGCACAAATGCAGTGCTTAAACCCTCATGGACAAGAGCACAATTTCTCTTTAGACGGTCACTTCATGTCTCTCATGCAAAGGATTTCTTTACAAAATGTGATCATATCTGCTGGCAGTAGTTAAAGGAGTAATAATCCAATGCTGCACTAAATTCATGAGGGTTAGTCTAGCAGTACTCTAGGTCTCCACTAGGTGGGGCGGAGGCTGGCATCTTCAGAAGTCGTAAAGCATTGTGTGCGTCCCGTTGTCTGATTTTAAAAATGACCGATGTTACGAGACTTAAACGAAGCCTGTTTTTCATCGCGGCCGACGTGGCACAGAGAGGACTTGTAAGTAATCGTTGAGCATGGGTGGGGTTAGCTGGTATAGAAAATGGATGGTGTGGGGGAGGTAGGCAGTGAAATGAGACCCTGCTGAGATGTTTCCTTTAACCTTATGAAACGGCTGGCCAGAGGCCAGAGCTTTTTGAGTCTTGGTGCTCTGTATAAATGTATAACCTTTTAACAAGTTCACACAAATCTGGGTATTTAGCGTTTAGCACTAGATACTAGCAGGATATTTGATGTATTAATTCACACTATCAGATGGTAACGTTTGTCGCACACAACATTCCTTAAGTCAACGGTCTTAACTTTACAGTAATTTACAAAAACACTAGCCACACTTTGCCCTTTTAAAAACTAAATTGAATTTGTGGCAGGGGGTTGCACTTCAAGAAGGTACTAACTAAATTTTTGTTTTGTTAATGTGAGGAGCAGAGTCAGTGTGAGGAGGGTGACGGGTCAAAGAAGAAGCCGGAGCAGTTTTCGTTAGCAGAAATGGGTGCTCGTCCGTGCACTTGTGCGTTTTTTAGGGGTGTGTTTTTTTTTTTTGGCTCCTCCTGCAGAAATGCTCCCTCTTAGTCCCAGTCGCAGTCACTCGGCTGAATTCTAGGCCTTTATGAGCCGGCTGCCTCTCCGCCAGCCGCCCAGCCTTCCCCCGCCAAGGTGAGCCCGGCCCCCTTACACGCCCGACCCGGGCGACAGCTCCGTGCTCACAAAGTACCTTAAGTCGTCATATCGATCGGCCCCTACCTTGCTGTGGCGTGCCGGTCTTGGCCCTCGGTAAATATCTATGGTATTTGGCAACTTCTGCCTTGTTTGGTAATACAAATTCAGAGGAGAGAATCTACTCTCACCAAGAACCTGATCTGAGTTCAGCCATTATAGGGCCCCGTTATGAAGCTAAACACAGGTCCTCCAATCCTTTGACAGTGACGAGCAAGGTACGAACAGAAGGACAGGGCACCTCCAGGTCCGTTTCAGTCTTAGTTATGGGGCAGTTAGCTTGGTATTGGTCCCAAATGAATGCAACTCCTGGAACCCGTCTTACAACATGTCCATAACAACCGTTTTATTTCTGTGATGCAGCCAAACCCGTTTTAAGCGTTAATGGTCTCGTGTTTTAAAATGTTTTGAATGTTAAACATTTTTAGAAGTCGTGACTACATCCTGAAGCTGCAGTCATTTTAAAATCTCTCAGCAATAGGGTGGTAGTTTATTTACAGCAATTAAAAGCATTAGATGTTTAAATAAAATCTACTGTAAAAGGATGTTTACAATTTAAGTAACATAAGAAACCGTTTGTTATATGGTAATGTAAGAATTGCTAGTTAGGTGTAATTACAAGTTTGGTCTAATTGTTGTCTAACGACTATGTATTCTAAAATAAACCTTAAGACCTTTTAATTTCTCACCATTGTTGTGCATATCTGTAAACATTTATTTACACTACTTTTTAAAAAATTTGGAACCGGTAGAAATGGTAGAAAGACATGGATGATCATTGCTACCTGGGAGGTTCTAGGTAATTCTAGGATTTCACTGGTTTCCTTGCCAGAGGTTCTAATATTTTTAACACAAAACATTGCTAATAAGATCCACAAATTGACACCTTGACAACCACGCAAGGGAGATGGAGTCTCACTGAGCACAGCTGCCTGAGAAGCCCCGAAGGTACATTTACACTGCTGAGGCCATCTGCGAACACCGTGCTTAGCTAGTCATGGGAAAATGGTGCTGATGATGCAAACTAATTACGTGGCGACGCATGTAACCGTAACGCTAGGTGTAAACCTGATTGCAAACCTAATGTGTGTCACCATACAAGGAATTTCACAGCTGGTCCCTACATCTACAGTTATTCATGCAGCCGTAGCTGTATACAGCTTGTTAGTACTATTTTGTTTTTTTTTTGACTAGCAATCAGTGGATTTGGCACACAAACAAATATGCATGTATTTTGCTGTAGAAAAGGTAGCACTTGCATACGCGATTCCATACATACAGAAGTAAATGTACGTTTTAGCTGTTTGTTAAACTGGGTGTCCAGAGAAGAGCTTTGTGATGTTTGTGGTTTGATATAGTAATCACTCAAGCGTCACCTGCGAACGCCTAGTCCCCGTGTCATATGTCCCTTGGGCTGTTGTCATGGAGTTGTAATTATGGAGCTTCATTGTAAAGTCACTTTGCTTTGAGAAACCTCCTAAGGTGGGGAAATATGTTTGACAGCTGGCCTTTTATGATTTTAAAAACCCACACTGAATCATCAGAACTCCATATTCTCTACCGCAATACACGGCTTGCATGAGTAGCTTCTACACAGCGAAGTGTCGTTGCGTCGTCGCCGGACTAAGCTCGAGCAGTCAGCAACTCTTCCCTAAAACTCAACTGATCTGTTTTTAACAGGCACAACATTAGCTGGCTGACTGGGCTGCAATCCCATCAAATCCCATCTAACTTTCCTATTATCCATCCAAAACAGTTTAAAATTAGTCCGCTCCTGAGAACTGTTCCAACTGTAGCTTTGGGGAAAAGTATAATTAGATCCAAACGATGTCATTAACTGCCAAACAGATTCTTTGCCAAAAATGAGTCCTTTCGCAAAAGCATTGCCCGTATCTGATCAGACACTTACCTTTAACTTGCTGGACTGGTTTCCTGTGTATGCAAAGACGTTCCTCCCATGCACACACATGCAGAAAGGCAGTGACTGTCACCACTGCTCCAGCGACAGCCACACCATTCGAAACGTGACCAATCCATCCCATAAACAATGAGATGGTTTCCAAGACAGCGTCTGTTACCGGGGGCTATTCTGCCAGTCCTTTCCAAATTAGCCAGCACAGATAGACAAACAGGAGTCTTTCCAGTAATATGCTTATTTTTAATACTTCAAGTGACATTTTATTAGATAGGAATGCTCTGTAAGATGTATTTTTGTCCCCGTTTTCAACATCCTGCCCCCCCACCCCCACCCCTCCTCATACAAAACAGACAAAAGGCAGCTTGAAGGTAAGATATTCACCCCCTGACCCAATCCCACCAGCCAGCGCCACACAGGACCCAAAGCGGGCCTGTAGCTGGCGGTCGGCTCCCTTACGAGTTCAGCACCATGCCGGACCATGTCTCGTGCTTGGTGCCGGGGGCCAGGTGGGTGATGGTGACCTCCACGGCTTGGACCTTCTGGTGCTTGGGCGGGATGGAGCAGAGCTTGTAGCTGACCTCGTCGCCCTCTACTGGCACATACTCGCCCTCGATGCTGCAGGGGAGAGATGGTGGCTTTGGTGACACCCTCTACCACGGACAATCGTGTGCCCCCCCCCATGTGTGTAAGCTGGGTAGGGGCCTTCAAGGACTAAAGTGCTCAAGATCTCACTCAGGAGGACACAGCTGCTGCCACTGGTCACCATGGCGACTGAAGGATTCTGTGATGAGAGCTGTCCAATAAGCTACATGTCAATTTCAAAGCATGAGGAGGAGAGATGGCATTGAAGCAGTTGCCTTTTTCCATTCATTTTATAACCAGTTTCAGGATGCCTTTGGGAAACACACCACATCCACAAGTCCCTGTTTATGAGCTCTGAGCATTTCATGAAGGCAGTCACAGACACACCATCATGGAAACAAAAAATGCATCCCATGAATAACACACTGAATGTGTGTGTGTGTGTGTGTGTGCGATTGAGGCCCGGATGCCCATCGTGAGGCACGATGGCCAGCGACGAAGCGTGCGGCCTGTGATTAAAAGCAGCACATCGCCGGTTCTCCCGCCCAGATGTCAAGGGAACCGCAGCTGCCCGTCTGCAGCAGGAAGGTAACATTCCACTGGTTTCTTTTAGGTCAAGCCTGAAAATTCAGAGCCAAGATGGAGCGATAATGAATACTGGAGTGTCTCACTGTGCTGTACTGTGTAGCTGTTATCACTGCCTCTCCCATATAGACAGGGGCGGGTTGGTTGTTTTTGGGGGCCTATAGCCCCCACCCTAACCCCAGCTCCCAGATAGTATTTGTTTTGTTTTGGAAACTGAGTACAGTCAGAGGATTCTAGCTGGTTAGCAAAACATGCTTCTACAAAATCTGGGAGATTACTGCATTTTTAAAACATTTAGTGTAGTGACTTTGTTACCTCAGGGCCCCACACAAATGAGTGGTTTGAGTGGCAGTGAACACAGGGTCCATCCTACCCCCACCCCTAAGAGTTAGGAAACACCCCCCCCCCCCACCCCGGTGACAAACAAACAATAAGAACCAGGTACATTAGGTGATCTCGTGTGAAGTTAGAGGAACCTAATGGATAAGGCCCTGGCCTCCTAAGCCAGGGAGTGTAGGTTTGAATCCCATCTGGGTGCGTTTGGGTGCTGAGATCGCAATTGAAAGGCTGGCGGCTGAAATGCCAGGGTGGGCAGTGAGATTTTTAGGATTGGGCTCTCAAGCCAAGCCCTGAAGCCTCAGAGACTGAATGCCAGCAGCCATGGCACCTGCAGCTCAGGCCAGGTAATGCATCTGGCGCTAAGCAGGTTTGGGCCTGGCCAGTACCACGATGGGAGACCAACTAGGAGAGCAGGGTTGCTGCTGGAAGAGGTGTTGGTGTGGCCAACAGGTTAGCCATCCTGTGCTCAGTGTGGCCAACAGGTTAGCCATCCTGTGCTCAGTGTGGCCAACAGGTTAGCCATCCTGTGCTCAGTGTGGCCAGCAGGTTAGCCATCCTGTGCTCAGTGTGGCCAGCAGGTTAGCCATCCTGTGCTCAGTGTGGCCAACAGGTTAGCCATCCTGTGCTTAGTGTGGCCAGCAGGTTAGCCATCCTGTGCTCAGTGTGGTTCCCAGTGCAGTGACAGGGACACTCTGCTGTAAAAAGTGCCGTCTTTTGAATGGGAAATAAAAACTGAGATCCTGATTCTCTGAGGTCATAAAAGATCCCTGGGCATCTTTCTAAAGAGAAGGGCTGGTACCCTGATGTCCTATCAGATTTGTCCCCCCTAATCATCTATATCTAACTGGTGAATTCCATCCTGTCCCATCACTACCTAAGTTACTGTGTGGTGAGGGTACTGGCTGCTCTCGAAAAGCACTAAATAGATGTAACATTCACCCAACTCTCCCCATTCTAAGTTGCTTTGAATAAATGTATGTGAACAGATAAGAGAACTGGGTAACACTTAAGGCCATAGACGCGTTCATAACAAATAATAATGCATTCATAAAGAATTAACATGCCTATAAATATTTATTATAAGAATAACGCATTACAGCCATGTGTATTATGCATTATGAATGCTTTAGGAAACGCATGTATAATGCACTATACATACCTTTTATAATGCTGTACAAAGCATCCTCAATGCTTATACCAGCCATTATAATGCATTATAAAAGTATCTATAGTGCATTATAGATGAGAGCTTCATAGAGCACCCATAATACATAATGCACATGGTGATACTGTGTTATGCCTTTTGGGGGGGGGGACTCACTCTGAGACGTGCACGAAGATGTCATTGCCGCCGTCGGCTGGCGTGATGAAGCCATGTCCTTTGGAGCGCGAGAAGCACTTGCACACGCCGCTGAACACAGGTCCCTCGGAGGCCCGCGCCGTGCTGCAGGGCGAGAGCTCAGAGATCAGCTACGTGGCAGGGACAGCCGGCTTCCCTACCCTGTTGAGGGCGCTAGAGCTTCTCTAATATGAATGATTTTCCATCTGGTTTTGAGGTCTGTTGGACTGGAGGTAGGATGCATCCATCCATCCATCCA